>ML111666.1:0-33288 GCA_003697995.1 Taxidea taxus jeffersonii
CTACACGCGTCAAACACTAACTCCTCATTGCCCTGCTCTGCCCTATCCCTGGTAACACTATTCCACTTCCTGTCTTTATGAATTTGACTGACTCTAGATACCTTGTATAAGTGGAATCATAGTGTATTTGTCCCTTGGTGGCTGGCTTATTTTCCTTGGCATAATATCCTCAAGAATCATCCATATACCACCCTTGGTTCATCCATTCATCTGTTGATGGGCATTTGCGTGGCTTCTACCTTTTAGCTATTATGATTAATGCTGCTGTGGACATGGTGTTCAGTTCTTTTGGGTGTATCCCTGGAAGTAGAGTTGCTAGAGTATATGGTAATTCTAGCATATACCAAAAATCAAGCTAGCATTTGATTTTTTAATTTATTTATTAAAAATTTTTTTTTAATTCTACTTATTTGAGAGAGAGCAAGCGTGCAAGGAGAGGGGAGGAGCAGAGGGAGAGGGACAAGCAGACTCCACACTGAGCACAGAGCTGGACCCCACAACCCTGAGATCATGACCTGAGCCGAAATCCGGAGTCCGCTGCTTAACCAACTGAGCCGCCCCCAGGGGCTCCTGTGTTTGATTTTTCAAAGGAGACACCAACCGTACTGTTTCCCACAGTGGCTGCATCACCTGCTCTTCCCACCAGCAATGAACGAGGGGTCCAGCTTCTTCACCTCCTTACCTACACTTGTTAGTTTCTGTCTTTTGACAACCGAGCCCTTAAAAGAGAAAAGCTAACTTGATACTGTCAGAGAAAGAGCTCTGAATTTGCTTAAATATATTTCTCTGATGAATTAAAACGTACACACTGAGGACCTATTGTACAGCAAATTTTCGTATTAAAAGAAAATCAATAGAATTTATTCCAGATGGCCCATGAAATGGTTTGTTGGAATTTGGGCAGGGGGAAAGGGGCATATGGAAATTTAAATGGTGGAATGTTACTAGTTCCTGATGCAATTTGTGGAAACAGAACCCCATCTTTAGATAATGGCTTTCTGACAACCATTCTGTCCTTGGCATTTATCCCTAAGGAAATGACTGACTATGAAAGTGTATGTTCAAGGAGCTACATTTCCCGTAAGATTCTCATTGTTTTCGCCCCCGAATTTCATAGAATTTCAGGTACCAGTTATCTTTGGATCAAGGGAAGTAATTTCTATCAACGCCTGGTTGTCATCTCTTAGAGTTCTTAAGAAAAATAGTTTAAGGCTCTAAAGTCATTGTGATTGATTGTATCTGGGAAGCACATTACATACCAGGAAATACCCATGGGTTTAGTTGTTTAAGTAGCACAGATACATCCTGTCAGAAGAGATATCCTAAGTGCTCAGAGGGAAGAGTGAAAAAGCAAAAAAGTAGATTTCTGTGTTTGTGGTGTGTTTATGGTCATTATACCAATGTTCCATGTAAAAACCTTTGATTTGTCCTAACCTCAGGATCAGTGCACATCAGCCGACTTCCCTCTCTCCTACTGCCTGTTATTGTGTGCCCTGCTCTTGAGAGCAAGTCCTTCTCAAGGGGGCATTTCAACTAGGAAACATACATGTCATTGTACATGTGTCAAGCCCCATAGAATGTACAACACAGGGACTGAACCCCCAAACTACAGGCTTTAGTTAACAGTTAATGGTAATGTATCAGTTTTGGCTCATCTGCTGTAACAAATGTATCCTTCTAAAACAAGATGTGAGTGCAGGAGCAACAAGACAAAGGGCTAAGGGGGAAGATGGGAATTCTCTGTACATGGCTCAGGTTTTCTATAAAGCTCAAACTATTTTTAACAGAGTCTCATTAGGAAAAACATGTTTTAAATCTGATGAAGTTAGGAAATTTAGTGCTGGATATCTTCTAGAAAAGCCTTAGGACAGTCTCTGTTCCCCAGTCCAGTTTTAGGTCTGGGTCAGCAGTCTGTTTTTTTTTTTTTTTTTTTAAAGATTTTATTTATTTATTTGACAGAGATCACAAGTAGGCAGAGAGGCAGGCAGAGAGCAAGAGGAAGGGAAGCAGGCTCCCCGCCAAGCAGAGAGCCCGATGTGGGGCTCAATCCCAGGACCCTGGGATCATGACCCGAGCCGAAGGCAGCGGCTTTAACCCACTGAGCCACCCAGGCGTCCCAGTCTGTTGTTTTTAAAAGCATTCTGTGGGGTTCTTAAGTGTGGTCCTGTTTCAGAAGGAGCGATCTGGTCAAGAACCTTTGCTTACACATGAAAATGTGAGCTAGGTGGGGACACAGTCTGCTTAGGGCCGCACAGCTAGTGTCCGCTATCCTAGACTAGAGTGTAAGTCTTTCTCCACTGCCTGTACTGCCTCAAGGACCTTCAGAAAGGCCATTTATGGCAACCTAACAATTGCTTGAAGCATGGGTGGCACCGTTGCTCTGGTCTCTTTAAAAAAAAAAGGGTGTGTGTGTGTGTGTGTGGTATGATTTCAGCTGGCCCCTTGGCCGGACTAATCTTATTTCCTCTTGTTTTAAGAAAATCTTTTCAAGCAGGCTGCCCATCTGGGGAGGTGAAGATACTTTTTATGACTTACTCCACTTTCAGTAATAAAAATTCCCAGTGATTACTGATTCTAGAACATGCTATTCCAGTTAGCATTTAAAAGGATCAGTATGTCTATCTATAGGGGCGCCTGGGTGGCTCAGTCGTTAAATGTCTGCCTTGGGCTCAGGTCATGATCTCAGGGTCCTGGGATCGAGCCTCGCATCAGGCTCCCTGTTCTGCGGGAAGCCTGCTTTTCCCTCTCCCGCTCCCCCTCTCTCGCTGTGTCTGTCTCTCTCTGTCAAATAAATAAATAAAATCTTTAAAAAAAAATGCTTTCTCTAGGATCGAGGCAATTTCTTAATTGTAGAGGAGCAATTAAATTAGAATCCATTACGTACAGATTTCGGGGGTGTGAATATTTATTTCTGTTAGGTATGTATCTCTTAAGAAACAACTTTTGGGCTGTAAAAGTTTGTTTTTACGATACAGTGGTGAACAAAGGGGAGGATCGGCATATCTTCCTGTCAGAGTTTCGTGAAAGGAAAAGCTGTGGCAGGAGGTCCAGGAATAAACCAGGATGTGCATTACTCATGAGCTGTATCTTGCGGAAGTCACTGGCTTCTCTTTCCCTCCAGGGAGACCAGTTTTCGGTTTGGGGAAGGGGACAGAGAACATAGAGAGGGGCTGGCTATGGGAGGGAGTCATCAGGCATTTCTGGACCTGGCTCTGCCCAGCACTGCCCTGTTCCCGGCTGGTGGGGTCACCGAGACCTCGGACAGGTACCGAGGGACACGCTCCTCAGATGCTCAGTCCGCCCAGGCCTTACCCCACAGCGACTGCTTTTGAACTGTCAGTCCCCCGAGACTATTAATTGTATTACTGTACTGAATTCTTCTGTGGCTTTCTGACGTTTATAATTCTGGGTGCTCATTAAAGTCACTACAGACGCCTGGGTGGCTCAGCTGGTTAAATGTCTGCCTTCGGCTCAGGCCACCATCCCAGGGTCCTGGGATCGAGCCCCGAGTGGGGGCTCCCTCCTCTGCCCCTCCCCTGCCCACACTCACTCCCTCTCTATCTCTCTCTCCTTCATTCAGATAAATGTAAAATCTTACAAATCTTAAGGAAAATCTTAAAAAATAAAATCAAATCACCATGGGAGGAGATCAGTTTTAGTCATCATCTTTTCTCCTTTGTGCATTGGAGAGATTGGCCAACTTGGAAAAGCCGGGTGCCACAGCACGGACCCCTTCCTGTTGGTGTGCAGAGAGCTTGGTGTGCTGACGAAAAACTCTGAGGAACTCCCAGCAGCTCTCCTTCATGGTGGGAAGGACGAGAGGACGGCAGCAACACCAGGGGGAGAAAATTAGCCTTGAGGGACAGTCGGCTTGCTGATGGCAGGACTGGCAGTGGGATTCCCAGCAGCGGTGATGGATTTGTTTTGAGTTATCCTAACAGCCTTTTTCTTTCTTTCTTTTTTTTTTTTTTCTGGTTCCTTTTGATGTGAGTTGCCAGACACCTGGCTGGGATGAAAGGTTCACAAAGGGAACTTTCTTTTTTATCCCCTTGGAGTATAGACTTAGTTGCTACATTGGGGCTACCTCTTTAGATCGAAGTGTTGCCTGGGGGAAGTCCCTGGAAGTCACGAGGATCTTTCCTGGATGTTAATAAAGTCACTGTCACAACATAACAGCCCTGGCGAGGTTGAGTCCCCAGAGGCAAGCCAGACATTAGGACATGGAGGGGTGGGTGAGGACTTCCGTCTTCAAGAACAGAGAGGGAGGGAAAGGGAGCAGAGCATGGTGGGATCTATGGATTTATTCAAAAAACATTCCAAGGAAATGACTTGTTCACACACATAAATGTTTCTCTACCTGTAAACGGTGCCTGAAAAGTGACTGCTGGTGATTTCTAGGAAGTAGTAAGTAAAAGAAGCAAGTGAAAAGGGTCACGTATCTTCTACTTCAGTATAAGAAAGATAAATATGAAATACATATAGCTGCTTATTTTTATGAAAAGAAACACAAGAAGAATAAACGGAAATCAGTGAAGTGAGTTGCCAACAAGGCGTGGGTGGGAAAAAGAAGAGAATGTGTGAGGGAGAGCCACTTGGCTAAGTATGCCTTTCTGCAGTGTTTTGACTTTTGGGAGCATGTTAATGTTCTCCATATTCAAAAAATAAACTTAAGTCAATAAAATATGAAGGAGGGAAAAAACCCTAAGATGGAAACCCAAATGAAATGAATGAACCCGTTGCTTTTCAAATGAACCGTGGTGAAGAGGGGAAAAAAGAGAAAGAATTTAAGGCACTTTGAATACAGTATTTTCCTATAAATACTCAGTCTCAGACAGTGTATGGGAGAAAGACCAAACACAACCTCAACTATTTTAGGGGTTTTATGTAGTGATGTTGGCAGAGCAATTCTGAGACAATTTTTAGATATTGGCATTGAGCAGAGGAGTAAATGTATTGTTTGGGGAGAGAGGTTTCTCACCGAAGGAGAAGGAACATACAGGTAATAACAGGTAATAGGTGGGAGAAGTTGTGGGGATCAGTTGGAATCTGAGGTTTTGGCATGGGCTTGGTTTCTTGAAGTACGTGCAGAAGAATTCTCATGTGGCATGTTTGTATGTGTGAGTATACCTGTGTGTATGTGTGTGTGTTTCTTCTGTCCACCAAAGGGCCAGGAAGCAGAGATACCCTAGTAGCAGTGAGCACCTCTAGTACCCAGACTTTGGTCTCTAATGTCATTCCCCCTTGCTGTCCTGCCTTGCTGCGGCAGGACAGGTGCAGCGAGCTTGGAATGTCTTGTTACTGTTGCAAAGTATGGAAATGCTCCAAGAATGATGAGGGTCTCCCAAAGGATATATGTGCCAGTTTGAAGGGACTCCCGCTGGCCACACACTGGGCAATTTGAACACTGATTGTGGACAGTAAGGAGTTAGAAGCCATTAGGAAAAATAGAATTTGGGCTTCCGTACCGATAACCAATGGATAAACAGACAAGTAACTGGGAAGAAGGGAGCCTCTGCTAACAGTGGAATGCTCAGGCCGGGGGATGAATATGAAGGGCATGCTGGAATGGGTAGTCATGCTACTGTAGCCACGAGGGCCAAGACAGGATTGGGCAAGAATCCCCAGTGGATGCCACAACTAGGAGGAAATTTTGATAAGGAGCGGGATGTTGCCATTGTCTTAAAGTGTCGCCCCACAGATTACAAGTTAAAAAAAAAAAAATACAGTGGCGAAATCAGACAACACCTTGACCAAGTGACGGAAGTTAAACCCCCAATGAGAAGTGGAAGACATCAGGCGCCTCCATTTGCCAGGTCCTGAGAAGGACACAGCATCATATATGCTGGGTTCCAGCCAGGGTGCGTAACTGGGTTCAGTGGTGGGGAAACCTCAAAGACCAAATGAGGAGCTCTCTGGTTAAGAAAAATAAATAAATAAAAGGGGTGGGATGGGGACTGTATTCTTTTTTTTTTTTTTTATCAAGACTTCAGTGTCAACAAATGACATCAGGGCCAAAAATAGAACATTCCAGATTAAAGGACTTGGCCATTTAAGGTAATAACTGATTCTGGGTTGGATCTCATCCTGGAGGAAAAATAATACTCTACAGGCCAATATTGAGTCAGTAATAAAAGAAGAATACTAGGTAGCATGTTAATATTGGCTTTTGTGAAGTTGATTGCTTGATTATGATTATGTAGGGAATGGAAGAGTTTCCTCCTGAGGTGTTTAGGGGTATAGGGAAGTGGTGAAGCTGATCCCCAGACGGTTCAGAGGGGGGGGGGACACACACACACACACACACACACACACACACACACACACACGAGAGGGAGCTAAGAGTAAAGTGTAAAAATGTCAGCAGTTGAATGTAGGTCAGCAACAGCAAATATTGCTAATGTGGAACCGCCCTGTAGTTGGGCAGATGATTTTTCTTTTCTTTTACTTTTCTAAGAAGTTTATGGCAAATCTGTGGCTCTCTTTATGTTTTGGAATTCAGCGCAGCCTCTATGGATTACCTTTAGTTGGTGCTTTCTCTTTTGCAGATACAGAATTTGAAAATTACCCAGGTGTGTCTGTCTCACCCTTAGGCAGGCTAATTCCCTCGCTGAAAGGGGACAGATGAGCCACAGAGCTTGGTCCTAACAAACACCGCCAGTTCTGGAGTGAAGCCGACCTTGACTGCAACTCCAGCTTGCCACTTGCTAGTTGTATGACATTGAGGAAATCACTAACCTTCAAGCCTCCGTTTCCTTATCTGTAAAATGGGTATAATTGCGGAATTTGACTCTCCCAAATTCAATTCCTGCAAGGGCTGGGGAGGGTCGGGCTGGCTGCAGGGTGGGTGTGGGGTAGGGACTAGAGCAAGTGGGGCACAGCACACATCACTCAAAAGAAGAGCTGCTGCCCGCCCCCGACTGATGGTCATTTTGTCTAAGTGTTGGATTTTATGCAAAATCAACAGATTTTTCAATGCAACTAATTAAAATTTCAACAAACAAGAAACCCTCAGTGAGTGAGCCGAGCAGCACATGGCTGTGGGTTGTATTCAACCTGCTGTGCAGTGTGGTTTCTGCTCTAACTCCAGCTGGGTCAGGTTGGGAGCTGGTCTGCGTGTTTGGGAATCTGATGCCAATCCCAGAAAGGCTGCCCCCATGTTCTGGGCTGAGCACCGCTACAACTGTGTAGAGTCCATAACAATATAGAAAGATTCCCATATTTAAGGCCTAGGAAAGAGTAGGGTATTGACCGCTTCTGTCTATTCTTTAAACAGTTAAAAGTTAAAAACTCCCTCTGGGAGCTTGCCTATGTAAACAGGTGAGACCGAGCAGCTGACCAGGAGGGAGCCCAGCCTGGGATCCACAGAGAGTGAAGGAATCAATCATTAAACACGTAAATAATCAAGGATTAACTTGATTAAACAGTTGATGTGAAATTTCCAGAACCATTGGAAATTTTATCAAGGATTTTTATCTTGGTAGGAAACAAAGGAACGGATTCGGTGTCTTTTAATCTTTCCCTTCCCAAATGTTGACATGGTTATATAATTACTTGTTCTACTTAAATAAGAGGCTTTCCGAGGAAGCATTTAATAAAGCAGTTCTGACGGGCGTGTAATATCTGGGTAGAAGAATACGTTCAGCTCAAGGCTCTCCGATGTACAATTACACATTGTTGATAAACAACCCAGACTATTTCTGGCGGGTAGGTATAGTGTGTCTCTTGTTGGCAAGACAGATACCGTATATCGTGGCAGGTGTCAGATGTAAAAACGGTTTCTGTTTCTGGAAATAACACTTTCTCTAGGTGAAGAAAACCCAAAAAACACTTTTATCCATTATGCAAAATTAGGGACTGTGAGATGTTCCATTTATATGCTACTTTAAATTCCAGACTCTGAGTTTTATGATTGCTTTCCTCTTCACCAAGGAGAGCTGGAGAAGGACGTAATGGGATACATCGAGGGCTGCTTTGTTGTGAGCAGCTGGGAGAGTAAAATATTTAATGTCTCTCTCACTCCTAGGGTGACGCAGCAGGTTACGAGCTGGGTATTCCCCTAGCTATCAATGATTCAGAGGAAGGTACATTGGAGCCCAGGCGTGGGCCGTAGTAGCTTCTCGGCTGTTCCCGAAGGGTCCACTTCGGTCACACATTTCTTCTCGTAGTGTTTAATTCTCCCACATAGCATCAGCAATGGCTAATATTTATTGTGCCTTTCCTTGGGGCCTGGCTCTGTCCCAGAAGTGTTGTCTGTATCAGCTCATTTCATTCTCACGGCAACCCGCAGAGGCAGGCACTGCTATTATACCCATTTTGCAGATGAGCAAGCTGAGGAACAGCAGTGTTACTTAACGAGTTTTCCGGAGGCCCCACAGCAGGCAGGGAGGGTGGCTCCGAGCCCAGACTCTCCCAGTTGTGCTGGAGTGGACCGTGGGCGTGCCGTGGGGGATGCCGTGACCTGGCCCCGTGGACTGACCTTGGCGACTAGACTGTTTTGGCGTAGCTCCTGTTGCAGCCCTTATGGTAACCAGCTGTGTGACCTTGCACCCTCCACGTAAGCTCTCTGGGCCTCAATTTGCTTATCCTCGAAATGGGGATAGTAGCACTGTTTTACTCACGCGATGGAGGAGAAAATGACGTAATAAAGGATGGGAACCGTATTTGAGCTAAAAATGGTTCTTAAAAGAAAGGCGACGATAATGCACAAAAATGAGGTTCAATGCTGAATGTTCTCAGCAGTCTGAAGAGTTCATGCACCGCCTCTGGTACCGTAGAGACAGGGCAGGCCTGACTTAACAAAATGTTTCAGTTTCCCGTTCCGTTTTCACTTTAGGAACTATTTGGTGAAATTCGCTGTTTATTTTGTGAAACGGGAAATATTCCATGTCATTTAAAAATACTCTTTTTAACTATGAAAATACTTATTATTTAACATTTGAGTTATTTGATACCTGGGCTCTCAAGATGGGCGAGTGGCTGGTCAAAGCGTGGGGTTCACAGAGCCGTGGTAGGAATGAGGACGTGACATGTCGCATATGGCGGTGACCTAATGTCCGTACGTTAGTTTATTCTAACGCTAGTTTGTTGTCTCGTTTTTCAATCGAGGTAGGTTTGAAACATACAGAATAGAAACAGTCATATAACGAACCCCCCACTTCGTTCATGGCCATGGCCAACGAAGGGTCTTGAATCTGCTCCTCTGCCTACTTCCTTCCCTATATTATCTCAAAGGAAACTCAACCAGTGCATCTTTTTATTAACCTTGGTTTTGAAATGTAAGTGTTTCACTTGTTCATACCATGATAAAGATTGTCTGAAATTGTTGACTCTGGAGCTGCCTGGGTCCCAGGTCCCATACACCCTGTGGAAGATTTTACCGGAGATTGAGGTTTGAGGACCCTGTGATGTAGGCATTGTCTTCATGTTGTGAATGAGGAGGCTTATTGAGGATACTTTCCCCAAGGACCCCAAGGTCCCGTAGGTCATAAGTGGTAAGTGATTGAGCCTTTGAAATTTACTCGTAGAAACAAAACCAAGCACAGTGCGAGTTGGAATATAAAGAAAGGGTTGGGCAGATGGTAAGTTCCAGTACAAATGAAAAAAACCATTGCATCAGGGTGTGAGGATGTGGGAAAGGAGCAAAATGCCTTGTTGCCTTGGTGACTGTGTCTTTGTGTCCCTGGGAGTGGACAGGAGGCCGAGCAGGGAGGAACCTGCCATGAGGGGTGGGCAACAGGTAGACCAGGCTAATCTCTAATGCCACGTGAAACTAATGATTCCCAGAGTAGCCCACGACGCGCTCCACCTGTCATAGCTTCTGACGACATCCTGAATAATCTCATAGGTTTCTCATCAGACCTAGCCCAGCCGTTCCTCGAGAGCTGTTAATTCAGATTGCAGAATGCACTGGACATGAATTGTCTTCTGTATTTGCGCTAGGTAGCAAAATGTAAATGTCATTCGAAGGAGTCCTCTTTTCCTGACAGCCTAACAGTTGAAACAGGGACCAGTATCCATATGTGTAAGTCTCTTGTGATACATGCGCAGAATTAGCTGCAACGCCATTTTTGCGCCTGGGGTTTGGACTTTGGAAAGCCAAGGTAACAAATTTGCCATTGCCAGAGCTCTAAGGTGAAGGAGGAAAAGGGAGGGTGTAGACTCTGAGTCCGGGTTGGGGTGTTAACCAACCATGAGCCCAGGGACAGAGCTGCTAGGCAGGTCTGGCTGAGGAGTGCTCATAGGTGGCCTCTTTTGTGGCCAAGAAAACCAGCCTGGGGTCTTGAGTGTGGGTTGGCTTTTCACCGATTGTACGATGGTAAAGCCCGTATCACAACTATGAGATATGGAGGGATGGCCTTAGGTCAGTCCAGAGCACAATTTTTTCAGAGTGCTTAGAAAACATGCTTTGAAAAGATTTTAATTAGTTAGATATTTCAAGTTCAAATCTATGTGGTACTTAAAGGGTTATAAGTAGTTTTTTCTTGAGTTGTACACTGTATATACATACTTATTCCTGACTTGGTAATGATGATTTATGGACTACTTTAAACCCCTCATTCTATTCCCAATGATGTTCTCTTTATGCTTCTATTAATTTGTTTTCTTTCTTAAAGAGCTCTGGGAAGTCAGGAGGATTGTTTTTGCTAAAATATCAAAGCCAGATTTGCTCCATTTGGGACTGTATCCCTAACATTGGTTTATGATAGGCAGCTGAGGGAATAGAGAATTCTTGAGAATAGAGGTGGAGTGGGAGGGAGGTAGACTGGTTGAGGACGAAGGGAGAGTCCTCTGAACACAGCCAGAGCCTGCTTCCTCCCCAGGGCTACAAGGAACAATTACAGTGAGCTCTGTTTCCTAAATAAAGGAATGATCTTCCTGATTCAACTCAAGAGTTCTACAGTCATGCCTTCACCTAAATCACATGTTAAATATTACAAAAGTATATAAACATTAGTAATAGGATGATAAAAGTTATAAATAGTATGGTGATAACACTAGGGTTGAAGAAGTAAATTTTCTGTGTCATGAATCCAGTTGCATTCAAGAAAGTCCTTGCAAGAGATGCGGGTTGAAGTCTGGGTCTCTAGAGAAAGGTGGGGGGGGGCATATAGAAGAGCAAAAATATTCAAATGTATTTGGGCTGGTTGTTTTTTCATTTTATTTCACTTCAGAGTTTAATTAAAGTTCTCCCTTTATCACATGGCATTGGGAGTAGGGGTTGGGAATGGGGTAAGTGTCACTAACTCAAACCCAAGCCCCCACCACGGAGCTAAAGCTTCCAAAAGGTGCCGAGTTTTTAAAGGGAAGCAAACGTTGATGAAGAAGGGAAAATATCACCAGAAGAAAAAAGTTCTGGAATGAATTGGCATTTTTCCTGGGGTCATGTTTTTAGGAGATGGAGTAGAAAGCCTTTTTCATTGGTACTTCTTTAAAACCTCAAAAGGTTTTGATGTTTTAATCAATGTTAGAAATTTCTTTGGGCTTATGTTTTCTCTCTCTCTCTCCTTTTTTTTTTTTTTTTTTTTTTTACTGTTTTCTCTTAAAATGCAAATCAGAATATGTGTTTGTACAGGGCCTGCATTAGTCATCCCTATCTGAGCAGGCTGTCCTTATTTGCATTAAATACCTGTTTCTTCAGGGTATTTCCTGCAAATAATTTTTATAATCTAGTCAAGTAGCAAAAAAAAAAAATAGCATGCTTTACCTTTGGATAATTAGAGAAAAGAAAATATGGTCGTTTATGTCTTAATTGTGTAACCTGTTAACAGAAACTAGCCACAACTTTCCCTTTTAGGTACACAGTCATGGTGGGGGGTAGGGGCGAGTTCTGAATTTGTAGACACAGTGAGCCATATTTGACTTAAACATTCTTTGCAAGGGGATGGGGGATACCGCGTAACCAGCAGTACTCAGAATTCGCTTCCGTAGAATCCACTGTTTATCATAGGATAAGTCATTTTCTAAAGTGCTTTTTTTTTTTTTTTTTTTTTTTTGATGCTTGTATGTGATCAGAACAGAGCAGTAAAACAAAACTGAGCAGTTACTACAGCAAAAAGACTTCTGAGAGGAGGCGTATTTTATCATGGACATTACCCGCTCACAGTCATAACTGAGTAATAACAATTACGACTTTTGGTTGGTTTTGCTGCTGTTTTTTGAACCTTCTGCAGGGAATGTACTTTTTTTTTTTTTTTTAAGATTTTATTCATTTATGTCAGAGAGAGAGCAGGAGCAAGCACAGGCAGACAGAGTGGCAGGCAGAGGCAGAGGGAGAAGCAGGTTCCCTGCTGAGCAAGGAGCCTGATGTGGGACTCGATCCCAGGATGCTGGGATCATGACCTGAGCCGAAGGCAGCTGCTTAACCAACTGAGCCACCCAGGCATTCCGGGAATGTACTTTCTTATTACCTGTAAGCTGAGCCAGTGAGTGCCTCCTCCCCTCCTGGTGGGTCCCTGCAGTGACAGCCTGGCCCCGACTGGCTGTGGGAATTTGGACGGCTTGCATTAAGGATTCTGCACCCAATCCCTATTGTGTGTGGTTTTTCCACACCACCAAGCAAGGATCTGACATCCGCTGGGTGTTGTACACCTCGGCACCGAGCTGACACTATCTCCCCGGAGATAGCATCAGATCCCACAGGCTCGGGGCTCCGTCCCACAGGACTGTCCTTCCCCTGACTTCACATGCCAACTGCCACTCTCGCTCATCACCTGGTGCTTACGACAGGAAGGCTGGAAATCGGAGGTTCTGACGACCCCCTTTTGCGGTTTAATTCATTCGTTAGAGCAGATCACAGAACTCAAACAGTTTCCCTATGAGATCACTGGCTTATTACAAAAGGATCCGACTCAAACAGCCAGATGGAAGAGAGGCACGGGGCCACGTACGCCTCCTTCTCCTTTTGGGTTTTTACGGAGACTTCATTCCATTGACATGACTGATGAAATCACTGGCCATTGGTGACTGAACTCAATCTCCAGTCCCTTTCCCCTTCCTCTCATCCTTAGCTTATCTAGGTGCCTCCCAGAAGTCACCTCAATAACCTAGCAAAAGAATTCATCACTCTCATCTCTTGGGAAATTCCGGGGGCTTGGGGAGCTCTGTGCCCAGAACAGGAAGAAGATCAAATACATATTTTTTATTATAGATCACAATATCCCACATACAATCTCTCATTCTTTTTTATTTTATTTATTTATTTATTTTTAAGATTTTATTTATTTCACAGTCAGAGATCACAAGTAGGCAGAGAGGCAGGCAGAGAAGAGAAGGGAGGAAGCAGGTTCCCCGCTGAGCAGAGAGCCCGATGTGGGGCTCGATCCCAGGACCCTGGGATCATGACCTGAGCCGAAGGCAGAGGCTTTAACCCACTGAGCCACTCAGGGGCCCCATGATCTCTCATTCTTAGTTCCTTGGAAGAATGGGCTAAGCACCAGTCATCTTACGTTTCTTTTTCTTTTCTTTTCTTTTTTTTTTTTTTTAAAACCATAGTTCTTTAAATAAAAATTCTGCCGTATTCCATAGTCAAATTTAAAAGAGATGGCAGCTGAACTGCTAGGTCCTACTGCCCTAGGAGCTGTGCTAAGGAGCAGAGCCACGGGGCATCTCTGGAAAACCACCCGACCCATGCATGTAGGGAGCGAGCAGGGGATGGGCGAGGAGGTAACCAGGTAGCCCTAAAGACTGCTTCTCTTCATGTGAGCAGAGGGCAAAAGGCATTCCCTACAAAGTCAGAGACCTGGATTCTAGATAATAGTGGAGAAATTCTCCTACACGGGTGAACACACCCTTGCTAGTGGTGCCTCCATTTTATGCCCCTCCCCCTTCTCAGTTTCCACCGAGTGTCGCAATCGGAGGATGATGTCAAGATGGCTGGGTACCTGCCCGTTTCCAGCTCCAACACAGATCGAGCTGTATCTCTTAGTTGTTTCTGCAAATCAGAGGAACTGTTTCTTCTCCAGTTTGTGCCAGGGAGATAATAGGTTCAATTAAGGCACTGAGTGTTGTGACTGAGCCTAGATTATTGACAAAGAATTTTATCCCAGTTACCACCTACATGTGCTTGGGCAAAGAACTTGATCTCTCAGTGTCTGTTTCCTCACCTGTAAAATGGGAATGATCATCTGACCTTCAGCAAATGATGTTAGAATGTATATCAAGCACTCAGTTCTGGGCCTAATCCATAGGATGTGTGGTCTGTTCTCTTGTAAACGCTCACCAGCAGCATCCCATGAAAACCCTGGGAGCTTCAGAAGCTCACTTTTAGAAGTGTTGTCATAGTTCTTAGAACAATCCAATACAGAGAAACATAGGCGGTCCTGTTGACTGACCTGTCCAAAAGCTGAAAGCCAGAACAGGCCATTAGGATTGTCCCCTGCCTGTAGGAAACTGGAGGTGGTACAGGCCCAAACGTGTCTCCAAAGGACATATGAAATATTAACCACGTGTTTGCAGGATGGTCTTGGTCCTGAACTTCCGGCGTGAATTCAGCTAGCTGGGAAGAGTTTGTGATCCCAGTTGAGTCCTCTAAGCTGACTTTAAATACAGTAGAGGAGATGGTGATTTAATGGAAGACGTGGCCTCGCCCCCTTAGACTTCCCAGACCAGGAATTTGTGAAGGTGTTAACTTTTAAATGGAATGAGAAGTAAGGTTCTGTTGGCCAGTCGCAGATACTCGTGAAACCATGGCAGTGTCTAGGAAAATAATCTGGTAGGCCCCTCCATCATACTTGATGTGTCAGCCATACATCGTGTCCATTTAAGCCTTGGCACATATTTCTATACGAACACTTGGAAAATTTAAAACACATTTACATATGAAAGGGGCGTCTCCAGAGGGTTCGGGTTTTCAGTGGAAAACATGAAAAGGTTCACAGACCTTTAGGATACAGATTACAAGGAGTGAGGAACGAACTTTGTAAATCACTTTGTCACTGGACCTGTGCCCAGGGCTCTTGAGATCTGTTGACCTTAGTGCATGGTCACTGGTTTGGGGTCTCCATCTACACATGGTGTGGGTCAGTAAAGGGCTCTTAGAGGAAGAGAACAGACACAGACTAGATTTCATGGCATCTCATGATCCTTAGGAGACTCTTAGATCTTACGTTTATGAATGCGCAGGGGAAGGTACAGTGATACAGAGGAGTCCACGTGGCAGGTTTCATCTGTCCTGCCCTGACACGCAAGCCATCCCTTCTCTGAGCCCAGCCGCCGCCTGTGGATGACATGAGCCGGCTCTCAGGCTGCCGTCTTTGGTTTTGTAGTCATCTGCAAAGACAGAGAATGATCGTAAAGAAAGTGTGGGTGGGCAGAGTCCACCCCTGATGCAATTTTTCTTCCCCTGTGACAAATCCGAAGAAATCTGGGGGCAGACAGATCTGGTTGAAACCTCACTGTATGACCCTGGAGGGGTTCCCTAACCTTCAAAATGAGGGTGACACTTTGTCTTGGGGCATATTGTGAGGATTTCATGAAATGAGCCCAGCACACAACTGCCGGCTTGGTAGTCTTTGGCTGCAAGGGGTAGGTGTTACCAGTCGCTGATCCTTTTTGGAAAGAGAAACACACAGTAAGTCTCTTGTTTGAGAGCAAAAATTCTTTCCTAAAACATAAACGTCTATGACTTACAAAACTGCAGTAACAGGACCCAGTTCTGATTTTTGAAATTCCCCCTTTTAAAGTTGTATGGAAAACATTTCCTGTGTTTCTGTGGCTGTCGTTTCTAACAGCCACCCTAAAATCATGATTTATAAAACCATTATCCTGTTGGACTCCCAGGTGGTTTCTGTTCCTGCACTTTTTATAGCTAATCCTGACCACCAAAAGTTTTGGGTGAATCGTTACTTTACTTGTTGGTTTATATTGGAAGAATTTCTAGAAATGAGATCACTGGGTAAAATGTTAAAAAGACCTTTAGCGTTCTTGGTGCATAAAGTGTTGCTATATTGTTTTTGTACATAAGCAGCAGTGCTGCGTGTGTGTGCGTGCGTGTGTGTGTGTGTGAGAGAGAGAGAGAGCGCGCGAGCATTCATCCATTCAGCTTTGTCCCAGCCAGCAAGAGATATAGTAATTGAATAGTTAACCTAATAAGGCATAAAATGGTGTCTTGGTTTCCTCTATGTGCCTTTCTTCGATTATTCGTATTATTCATATTTTCTCTGTATGTTTATTATTCCAGTTACTTACACATCTGACCCTTTCACTTCCCTTTCCATTCAAACAAACGGTCCTATTGACTGTGGGGGAATGTGAACTGTCTTTCTGTAGATTGCGTATTTGAAGTTTATGTTTAGTTCTGGAAAATTATGCCGATCCTTATGTCTTTCTGTAGTGTAGTCTTTTAACTTTCTTTTTTTTTAAGATTTTATTTGTTTATTTGACAGATCACAAGTAGGCAGAGAGGCAGGCAGGGGGTGGGGGGTGGAAGCAGGCTCCCCACTGAGCAGAGAGCCCGATGCGGGGCTCGATCCCAGGACCCTGAGATCATGACCTGAGCCGAAGGCAGAGGCCTAACCCACTGAGCCACCCAGGAGCCCCAACTTTCTTCTTTTTTTTTTAAGTAGTCTCCATGCCCAGCATGGGGCCCAATGTGAGGCTTGAACTCACGACCCTGAGATTGAGACCTGAACTGAGATCAAGAGTTGGATGCTCAACCGACTGAGTCACCCAGGCACCCCTGCGGTGTCGTTTTTACGTTAAATGGGGCCATGTACCCATAGGTTGGTGACTTTTCAAGCATTCAGATTAATTTAACTCAACAGACTTTTTTTTTTTTTTTTTTAAAGATTTTTTTTTTTTAAATTTATTGATTTGCCAGAGAGCTCACAAGTAGTCAGAGAGGCAGGCGGAGAGAGAGAGGAGGAAGCAGGCTCCCTGCTGAGCAGAGAGCCCAATGTGGGGCTCGATCCCAGAACCCTGGGATCATGACCTGAGCTGAAGGCAGAGACTTTAGCCCACTGAGCCACCCAGGCGCCCCTCAACAGACTTCTTTCTTATTTCACCTTGGAGGTTTTGCCTTCAGGCAGCTATCAGTTGTAAAGTCCCTACGGTTTTATATTATTTAAGCATGAACATAATTTAAAAACCTAATCATAGAGGCAGTAGTAATGAAGTAAAAATAAGGCCATTGTCCTTACCAAGTGAGAATGAAGCATGACTGTACAAACAATGCTTTTTTTCCTAACTTTCAGTATTTGTTATAAAAATGCATTGTGGATTGAGGCTGAGGCTCTAAAGTAAATAAACATTTGGGGAATTCCAGCATTATTATCCTATGGGAACCAGTGCTAGTCTTTTGTTTACTTTTTCCCTTAGTTTTCCAGACAAAAGAACGGCAGCCCCACCCGGTCTTAATTTTGAACACATTTTTCTGGTTGCCACCACCCTGATTCAGGCCTGTCTTCCTCCTTGCTTCAGTTGCATTCACACAAGAGTGTTGTTTCTGAATGTGACTGTGGAGGTAATAGGACCCAAACTGCCTGGTTTTACAGATGACAAAGCCAGAACAGCCGATGGCTCGGTGGCTAGCATGACCTCTGGGCAGTCTCCCTGTCTGGCTCTCACCTTCCAGGCTACCCACACTCCCTCCTCTATCAGATTAATCCTCCTGGAGCACCGTGCAGATCATGTTCCTCTCCTTAGCAGACACCTTCAGGAGTTCCTTCCACTCCCTGGAAGAGAGCCTGGCCAAGCCCTCATGGGTTGGGCAGAGGACTCCAAGCAGCCCTTCCCCAGCTCCTCTCCTGCACCCTGAATCTTTCAGGTGGGTGGGTGCCTCATGTTTGCCTGCTGCCAAGTCTTCACCCCAGCTATTCCTCATTCCTGAAAATCTCTCCCCACCCACCCTGAGTGCTCACTCTCCTCTGTGATTCTCCTATCCCCAGTTCAAAACACCAAGGAAATAATTATTGATTTAAATGTACTCCTATATGATACAAGCCGGGGAGCATTTAAAATTTCCCCAGTTGTTGGTGTAGGATAGATCAGTCTGTAGACCACGAAGTTTGTTTTATTTTTCTTGTCAGTTTCCCCATTTTTTTTTTTTTTTTTTTTTTTTCCCCTTTTTTTTTTTTTTTTTTGCTTAGGTTTTTCTTGTGACTGATGATGCTCTCAGTTGATATGTGGCAGGAGAAAGCAGTGGGAACTCGAAGTAGGGGAGTAGGCTCAGGCGCTTCTGGGACAGGACTCGAATTCCAGTCCAAATCCACGTGTGTTAACTGTACCGCATAATCTATGTAGCACAGACTTGGCTGTGCCATCAGAGGGCCTGAATCCAATCTGACATTACCGAGCTGAACCTGGGCCTTCATCACCTTGGTCTTCTTTGGTAAAATGGCAACCATAGTGCATGGCCACACCTCTCAGAATGAGTCCACAACGATTGTGAGAGACGAGAAGTGTGAAAGATACTTAGTGATCTGTAAGGGGACACCTCGTATTACTAAGAAGTCCTCATCCTTGCTAGAGGATGTTGGTGAGCTCATGACAGAGTCGGGACAATATCACGAAGAAAAACTCTATGTTTCACCAGGAAAATGAGAAAACTGCCCTTCTCTTAGAGGTCCAAGTTCTGAGGTTTCCCTGAACCTTTTCAACGGTAGCCTGCAGAGTCGTGTGGTACCACATGGTCGTCCACTTCCTTTGTGGCACAGGGCTCCACGGTGGACTTTGAGAGAAGCGGAGGATGAAGCTGTGGCCCTAGAGAAGACTTCTCGGTGCTGAGGAAAGGTTTTGGCTGATTGTCCCCACAATGGTGACATCTGTGGTCCCTTAGTTTTATGGGAGTCATCTCAGGCTTCTAGGCTTTCTAGGTTTCGGTTTAGGAGGAAATAAAAAATAGAACCCTCTTTGTCCTGGGGACAGTAGAGTCATGTTTCGATAACTGTATAAAGTTTAAATTTAATCTAGATCTTAGATATGTTTTATTACTATTGCTTCATGAGCTTGTCTAATTACAACTGTCATCAAGCTTGTTGGCTTTGACTCTGCAGAGTGTTAGACAGATTCCAAGCAGGGTGTGGCCAGTGTCTGGACTAACTAGGATTACAGAGAAGGTTTCTGCTACCTCTTAGGTTGGTCTGGTCTTCAGAATAACTTAGAAATAGCCTTACCCCAGAATCCTGATTATTCGTGATTCATGATACGTGTATGAGTTCTCCGTCATTACAAATGACTCCAAAATTGAGCAGCTTACGGCAGCGCACGTTTGTTAGTTCCCTGTTTTTCTGGATGGAGAATCCAGCGGCACTTGACGGTGTCCTCTGTTACAAGGCTGCAGTGAAGGCATCAGCCCAGGCTGGGGGTGGGGTGCGGTGGTCTCATCTGAAGGCTGGACTGAAGAAGGAGAAGCCACTTCCAAGTTCCTGCGGTTGTTGGCAAAATTTATTTCCTTCCCCCTCACCTTAAAAAAAAGTGTTTTTTTTTTTGCAGTTTTGTTGAGCTATAATTGACATATAACATTGTATTAGTTTAAGGCATACAGCATTATGATTTGATAGATGCATATATAGTAAAATGATCACCACTGTTAAGCTTAGTGAACATTCATCACCGTTATATACTTACAATTTTTTTTCTTGTGATAACTTTTTTTTTTTAATATTTTATTTATTTATTTGACAGAGAGAGAGAGATCACAAGGAGGCAGAGAGGCAGGCAGAGAGAGAGGAGGAAGCAGGCTCCCTGCTGAGCAGGGAGCCTGATGTGGGGCTCCAGCCCAGGACCCCCGAGATCATGACCTGAGCCAAAGGCAAAGGCTTTAACCCACTGAGCCACCCAGGCACCCCTCTTGTGATAACTTTTAAGATCTACTCTCTGATCTTAAGAAAGTTACTCTCTGAGTAACTTTCAAATATAGAACATGCATTGGTAGCTGTAGTCACCGTGCAGTACATACAGAAAATTCATTTCCTTGAGGGTTGTTGGTCTGAAGACCCCAGTTCCTTGTTGGCTATTGGCTGGACAGGCACTGAGTTTCTTGCCATGTGAACCCCTCCATAGGACAGCTGCTTCGTGAAAGCCAGGAGGGGGAGAGAGCTGGCTGGCTGGCAGGAAGTCATCATCTCCTGTAACCTAATCATGGATGAAACATCCCATTACTTGTGTCACAGCAGGTTGGTTACAAGCAAGGTCTTATGTCCAGCCCACTGTCACGGGGAGGGGGTTACACAAGAGCAGGAACAGCAGGTGGTGGCATCATAGGAGGCTTGTGGATTCTGCCTGCCAGGGTTGTAATTTATTCTATTTAGTATAGAAAATATAAAAACACATAGTATAGGACACGTGGAAGTGCAGTGCACAGATTTATTATGTCATGTTATGCTACTTTGCATTATCTTTAATTACAATAATAACAATAATAGGAGAGGAAAGGAGGAAAAACATATGTTAGAAATACCCTTTCTTGAGGAAGGCATGAAGAGCCATAAAAACAGATGATGTAAAATGAACAAAAATGAATTTTGTGACTCTTCCTTTCTAAGCTGGACACGAATCAAGTATGGCAACAAAGCTGTTATTGACCGGGACCTCTTGGCCTTCCCCAGCCTCTGAGTTCCCTTTGTGTTCGCACACAGATCCTACCCTGGCCATGACAAAACTCAGCTTTTTGTCCCTCCTTTGCCTTCACTGAAACCCAGAAACCTTGTGATGGCAGCAAAAGTTGGAGCTTTCGTTATTGCGGACTTCAGGATTTTTTATCGCAAAGTGGAAAGAATTCTTTTGGCCTGGGTTCCCTTTCCTCTCTTCTTCAGTGCCTCCCCTACAAAGGAAGAAGGATATCATTCATTCATTCACTTCGCATGTGGTTGGTAGCTAAGTATGTAAGGTGACAAATGATGGGTGTTAGGGTACATGTTTGGAAACTCTGTCCTTCATCCCTTTTGTCTTAGGGGGATTTATGACCAAGAGGGCTGAACACGATGGAAGGCAGGATGGAAAACGAAGCATCCTTTATTAAGAGCTGGAAAAGACCCAAATCAAGCTCTGGTATAAATAAATGATGCCTCTCTGTTCCTACTCCTCCCGGCTCCCTCTACCCAGCACTCTTTTTTAGGCAAGACTGCAGAAAAGTCTGGTCAGGGACAGAACAGGGAGAGAGGGGGATGGTTGCCGGAAGGCAGAGCCCATCCTGGGGTGTTGCTCTCATGGAGATGGTAAGGTAGGAAAGGTAGGAAACAACCCACACACTATACTGAACTTTAAACTCAGCTAAGGGAGTAACATCTGAGGCTCTGAGCTGTGTGGGTCTCAAGGCCCCTTCCTTGGGCGGGAGCAGGGAGAGGGGGGGTGGTGCTGAAGCCGCATCCATTGCGGTGGGTGTAGTCTTTGAGTCTTTGTTTTGCAAATTCCTGTTTCTTAAGAGCTTAAGAATCCAGTGGAAACTAGCCTGTATGTTATATCTATTCCCTGTTGGTTGTCATACGGGTTTTTACACCATGAGGTAGCTAAGCAAATCCTTACTGTATTTGAAGGGTCACTATCACCCCTGCCCCTTCCTCTTTTTTTAACAGATGGGACAACTAAGCTTTCAAAATGTTAAGTAACCCACCCAAGTTATACATTGGTGAGTAGAAGAGCTGGGATTTCAATCCAGGCCCATATTCTTTCAAAGAAACCTATGCTGCTCAACTGAAGTAGGAGCTGAAGATCATGTGACCAGAAATGACCTTGAATGCTAAGTCCTTGATGACTCAAAAAGAATTCTGATACATCTTTGCCTACTTGCGCTAACATCTAGTCACGTTGACTTTGGACGCCATGACTATACGCTCCTGGATTAATGGGGAAGCGCCACACTCCAGCGGCAGGGGGGTCACTGTGCCTCACGTGCTGAGGGAGATGACGGTGTGTTGTCCCACAGGCGTGGGCCAGTGTGTGTCCTCTCCAGTTACACAGCTTCTGGCAACTGAGCCGCTACTATTTCCAACCATAGGGCAGCTGTGCTGGGGCCATTTTCCCACCAACACTGCTGGTCATTCATTCCATATTCCCAGACCGTGCCTGGTTTACCCAGGTCAGTATTCATTTTCTCTAGCTGTGGGCCTTTGGTATTGACCACATATTGCTGCCATCTCTTATCTTTTGTTTTAGTCTGGGGTTCAACAGACTTTTTCTGTAAAGAGCTGGATAGGAAATATTTTAGACTCTGAGGCCATATGGCATCCATTGTAACCATTCAGCTCTGCTGTGGCGTAAGAGCAGCCTAGACAGGACGTCAAGGGATGAACAAGGATGTGTTCTAATAAAACCTGATTTACAAAAACAGGTGGTCAGCTGACCCTGGCCTGGAGGCTGTCGTTTGCTAATTCCCATCTGGACTACAAGCCCCATCAGGGCAGAGGCAGAAGTAGGCTCTTGCCAGATGCTGGGGTGATAGTGAGAAGCAAGAAAGATCAGGGCTCCCCCTCGGTACCTTACCACAGGCTGGTTTAATTCACCTGTCTGTAGCAGAATCTTAGGCAGTAAGTTTTGGATGGCCTTGAATAGTGAGACTCTTGAAGAATTGCCAGTGTACAACTTCTTCTCATTGCTGTCAAGCTCTGCTCCTCCATCCGCTGACAGCTCGAAGTCTTCTACCGTGTGGTAGGTAGAAACTGTGGAGAGATGGCAAAGATAGCTTTGAGGGCTTTATTGAAAGTTCATTTTTTTCTTTCCCCAGATCTTTGTGTGACACCTAGATGGTTGGCACTGAGTATTCACACATGGGACTCTGTTCTTGTACAGCTTGTGGTCTAGTGGGAGAGAGAGATGACAGATAAGTAAAAGGGAATGTATATTTAAAAATTGTGGTAAGTTCCTCTCAAAAGAGAGAGGTAAGTGTTTGGGAGGCTAGTGTTAGCGGAAAGAATAGGGCAGAGACCTGTTCAACACCATCCATGGAAGTGGGTATTGGAGTTGAGATCTAAAGAATGAGAAATAGTAAGCCATGCTGAGAACTGGGAGAGGAGCATTTCAGGCAGTAGGAGGAGCATGTCCAAAGGGCCTGAGGCAGGAAAGGGTTCACTGGCTTAAGCTGAAAGTGGGGCCATAGGGCTGAGGATTATTGAGCAAGAAGGAAGTTACAGAACTGTGCAGAACTCTCAGACTTGGGGGAAAATGTGAATTTAGTTCAAAGTATAGTGGGAAACCACAGTCTGCTTGGACTGCCCTAGCAAAATACCACAGGCTGGGTGGCTTAAACCACAGACATGTATTTTCTCACATTTCCGAAAGCTGGAAGTCCAAGATCGAGGTGCCAGCTGGGTTGGTTTCTGGTGAGGCCTCTCTTCTTGGCTTATAGATGGCCACCATCTTGCTGTGGCCTCTCCTGTTGCATGCATGGAAGGCGAGCTCTCTGATGTCTCTTTCTCGTCTTGTAGGGACACCAGACCTGTCAGAATAGGGTCCTGCCCTTACAAAGTTGTTTAGTCTTAATGACCTCCTTAAAGGCCCTATCTCCACACACAGTCACACTGGGGGTTAGGGATTCAACCTGTGATTTTTTTAAGGGGGCACAACTCTGTCCAGAAAGCCTGGGAAGGGTCTAAACGGGAGAGTGGCATGACTGTGGGGGCCGCGTGGAGGGTGATCACGGGAAGTCCAGTGGGGGTCCACTGCAGCACTGCAGGAGAGAGATGATGGTGGTCCGAAGCAGGCCATGGGGATGGAGACGAGGGAGTGGATTGGGGGTGTGTGTTTCTGCAGAAATGACTGGCCTTGCCGTGGATCGTGGCTCTCATGCCCAGTTTACTCACCTGTACCCCTGAATAACCTGGAAGTCTCCAGAGGGTCTGTTTCCAGCACCGCTGTGGTGGTCGGCACTGAGCAGGTGCTTAGTGAAGGCTGAGTAAAGACACACATGGTGGCCACAGTGTGCCACAGGGGTGTTCAGAGATGTGACAATGTTTCCAAATCCATATTCTAGATAGTGCCTGCCTTACAGGTGTCATGGTTTCGATCAGAAAGCTCCTCATGTTCCTTGGGGCTTCAAAGAAATGATTTCTTCCTAATTTTTCTTTGGTGGTGCTAAGATGATGGAGCGAAGCGATTCCCGTATGCCTGCATCACACAGACACACACACACACACACAGACACACACACAGACACACACAGACACACGTACACACAGACACACACACACTGCAGAGAACTTCTGCTCAGCTCAGGGCTCTGCTTTCCAAGCAGCCCACACAGTCTGGCCTGGGGTGGCTGTTCTGCACTGATCTGGCTGGTTATGCAACGTCTTGCTTACTCTGGATCATATCCTCATGGTTGTCAAAGCCATTCCTCCTTGTTGGCTGCTCCCTCCATCTCGAAGGACTGGATCCATTCTTAACGTGGGAAATAAGCATGGAGACACTTGCCAGGAATCACGATGAGGAAATGATCTCCTACAGAACATGTCTGGGATACACTGACCCGGACCCCCGAAAATGGTTGAAGCAGCTCGTTTTAAGTCATGTACGATAACGAAAAAGTGTTTCTGTATGGTGCTTTCACACTTGTTAATACTGTGTATGTCCCTATGGCGAAGAGATTAGCTCCTAACTCCTGCCACTTAGTGGCTGAGCCGCAGTGCCCTTATCTGTAGGATGGGATGATATTATCTGTCTCACAAGGCAGTCCTGCTTGACACACAGCAGGTGCTCAGAAAATGGTAACCCCTTTCATTACTTTAGTTCTGAAACATTGCTGGTGCAAGTTTTGCATTTAAGGGTTTGGGAATTTTATTTATTTATTTATTTATTTAGATTTTATTTATTTATTTGACAGGTAGAGATTACAAGTAGGCAGAGAGGCAGGCAGAAAGGTGGGGGGGGAGCAGTCTCCCTGCTGAGCAGAGAGCCCGATGCAGGGCTCTATCCCAGGACCCTGGGACCATGACCTGAGCCGAAGGCAGAGGCTTTAACCCAGTGAGCCACCCAGGCACCCCGGGTTTGGGAATTTTATTTATTTACTTATTTTTATTTTTTGGGGGGGGGTGGGAATTTTAAAGAGAGTGCATTAAATTTAAGTATCAGCTAAAGCATGGCTGGCAGTATATTACAGAACCACAAATAAGGCCAATGAAACGTGTAAAACCCCAAGAAATAGTTATTTACTAGCCCACAGAAAACTGGGAAAGCGGGAACATGTCTTACTCTGCAGTTAAAAGGTTTTAAAATAGAATAGGCCTATGCTTAAATGTAGTGCTATTGTAGTCTAATAATTTACCTCCTGGTGAGGAGCAGGTACATTTTAGAAGAGATTTCGAGAGATGGAAAAGCCTAAAAGGGGATTAATTCTCACACCATTCCATTTGTTATTATAAATAACATATTTTCTTAATTTTGGAGAAATTGGCAGTAACAATGACCTCACATTTGCACACCTTCTGTACTGTGAGGACTGTATTGAGTATTTACAGGAGGCCAAATGCTGAACCGAGCACTGTGCGTGCATCATTCCTCTTAAATGATGCATGGCAGTTGTTGGCATTTTGGAAAATGAATAAATGTCTGGATAACTGGGACTATTTTATACATACGGATTGTTAACTCGCCCTTTTAACTCCACATGTTTGGACTTTTGCAATGTCATTAAAAACTCTTCTCATCCGCGTACCTGGTTAAGTTGGTTTCCAATCAGGTCACGATCTCAGGGCTGTGGGATTGAGCCCTGTGTTGGGCTTCGTGATCAACCCAGAGTATGTTTGAGACTCTCTTTCCCTCTCTCTCTGCCCTTCCTGCCCCCATGCAGTCTCTTTTGCTCTCTAATAAATAAATCTTTTAAAAAAAGTCTTCTGATCGTGGTCTACATTGGGTACTATCCCATAGTAGAAGGATATCACAGTTTATCTACACAGTGACCAACCCACGGATACCAAAGTCGCTTCTGGGTTTTACTGTTTTAAATAATGCTGGACAAAACCCTCATATAAATATTTAAACATTTCCTACCTGCTCAGCTAGGGCTATGCAAATTTAGATGTCTCCGATGCTGGATTTGATACAAAGCACGCAGTCAGCTAAGTGGTTCCACTCAAGGCAACGGAGACTTGACAAAAACATATAAGAAACTAATGTAAAACTAGAAGATAGAAGGTCTCTCCTAGGAGGGCAGTTGTTTTTGCCACAAAAAGTTTTTTTAAGTAAGCCAGATGCCCAACGTGAGGCTTGAACTCATGACCCCAAGATCAAGACTCGCATGCTCTACCAATTCAGCCAGACAGATGCCCCTTTGCTGCAAATTTTTAATAATTACCATGCAAGTTATTCAAGGAATTTCGGTGTTTTCCTCTAGAGTGGGAATGACAGCAGTACCTTCAACGGGGTGCCTTGGGAAGTTTCGAGGACCCAGTGCCCCCAAAGGACTCCACCCGGGCCTGCTGTGCGGTTACCACTAAGTACATGTGAGCTGCTATTATGAACAACGTCAAGTACATGGCCGTGCGTTGCTAATGTAAATAACGCCAGCCTGTGTGTCTGTCTTCTGGTCACCCATGGTCTCTGTGTCAGTATTTTTCTAGTATAACTGAGGTTGTGCTTGTCCCTTCTATAGTCACTTTACACAGGGGTGTGCTCACACACACACACACACACACACACACACACACACGGGCGACAGACAGGGTGTGGGTGGGGGTAGTTTGGGAGGGAGGGGGTGAGGAAGTGCTCCCAGGAAGCCCTTAGTAAAGTGCGAGCTTGGATTCAAAATGTATGACAGAGCAAAGTCTCAGAGTCTGAGCCTTAGCAGAAACCAGGTATCCCAGGGCAGGGTTTCCCAAACGTTGCCAGCAACCTGCAGTGAGAGATGTAATGGCATTAAGGGCCACAAAGCAAATAAATGTATCTGTGTGTTGGTTTTGTCGAACAGTTTCAGAAACAGGACCGGCCCTCGGGATGCCTGCTGTACTCTGATATTTTTATCTGCTGTTTCATTTTATTGTAAGGTTGGTTATGGATTCAATTAATTTTGTCAGGTAGAGACCCCCCCCCCCCCCCCGCCAGATCTGAAATACTACGTTAAAGTTTGTATCTGCTTTAAGAACAGAGTCTGCAGGGGCGCCTGGGTGGCTCAGTAGGTTAAGCCTCTGCCTTCAGCTCAGGTCATGATCCCAGGGTCCTGGGATCGAGCCCACGTCGGGCTCTCTGCTCCGCAGGGAGCCTGCTTCCTCCTTTCTCTCTGCCTGCCTTTCTGCCTACTTGTGCTCTCTCTCTGTCAAATAAATAAATAAAATTTTTAAAAAGAAAAAAAGAACAGAGTCTGCAACTACGTTTTTGTTGTTAATTCTCCCTGAGGCATGGAATCCCTAACGAATGGTTAATTTGAACTGGGGGGGGCGCCATTCAGACATACTTGCCTGTGAGTTAGAATGTTCTGGAAGAAGGGCACTATAACAGGATGCAGGCAGGATTCAGCCAAGCCTGGAAACCAGTCGTAAGTCGCTCCGGTTTCTCTGTCTCTTCAACCAGGTAGTTCCAGTTTGCCGGCAGCATGAATTCAGAAAGAGACTCAGAAACGACCTTTGAGGAGGATTCTCAGCCTAATGACGAAGTGGTTCCCTATAGCGACGATGAAACCGAAGATGAGCTCGAAGACCAGGGGCCGGCGGTCGAGCCAGAACAGAACCGAGTCAACAGAGAAGCTGAGGAGACCCGGGAGACCCTCCGAAAAGGTGACCTCATGGGGACGGGCCCTGGGGACCTGTCCGTGTCCGAGCCCACGGGGCAGCGGCGGCAGGTGCAAAGGCCAGCCGGCCCGTGTTAGATGGTCCAGGAGGTCCCTTCCCTCTCCGAGGGTGATGCGGCTGGGAGAACGGTCGCTGGGCTCAGATGGGCACACATCGTCCTCGGCGTATGGAGCCGCTCCACCTACCCGACCAGGTCTGCCCGGAGAAAGGCGAGCATTGGCTAGTGTCTGCTTTTAGAAGGGAGTTGCATATGGGAGAATTTGCTTGTTCCTGCACCCAGGAAGCCTTGCATTACCAGATCTTTCGCTCAGTCGGTTGTGACCGTGAGGTGGCTTGGGCTCTGCTTGCTGTGACAGGCCTGTCATACATGCAGCAGCCGACGCCCCTGCCCAGAATTGGGGCAGCTCCGAGGCCAGGTCTGGACCAGGGGCCAGGACCAGACAGTAACTGTTTCAGGTTCTGTGTGCCATGTGCTCTCTGTCACACCTACTCAGCTCTCCCGGGAGCTCTTAAAAATAGCCTTAGCCTGTCATTGAGGCCAAAAGAGTGTAGCTTACTTTTATGATGCGGTTTTTCCCCTGCAGCTTTTCTGTTTCATTTTCCGCTGCTTCTCCCACCCTGGTAAGCAAATGTGATCTTTTCCTGTAGCCGATCCTTTCCTCCTTGGGCCCCAGATTTGCTCCAGATTTCAGGTGGAAAATATTTCTTCCACAGTTCCTAGAATTCCAGCTAAACAGCTTCGGTTTCTCATTTACAGAAATTTCCGCTAAGTTACGGGTTCTGACTCAGGATGTTGTCACCACAGCCTTGGTCAGAATAACCTCTGATTCTATCTGGTTTCCCCAAAGTCTCCATCACTAGTCCTCCCAAGTGCCCCTGAAGTCTGCTTCCCTCGGGTTACTCCCTGCTCCCCTCATCTTTCTTGCTGGGTTCTGCTCCCTGGCCCATGTGGGTTTTTTTCCAAAGCATTTTCACCTGTAGAAAGAGCAACAGGCATGAAATGCCACTCGTGGGATGATTCTTCCTGCGCTGGTCAGACACTGCCTCTCTCCCCGATGTGGGGAGGTTCTCCTTGGGGGAGAGCACACATCCAACGGGCCTCTGCCCACAGTGGGCCCCGAAACCTGGCAGGCCGGCGACCCATGTAGACTGTTTGCCGTCTTTGGTTTTCCGTATCAGACATTTAGAATGATCAGAATTTACTGTGGGTTTCTTTTCTTTTTTTTTTTTTAAGACTTTATTTATTTGACAGAGATCACAAGTAGGCAGAGAGGCAGGCAGAGAGAGAGAGAGAGAGAGGAGGAAGCAGGCTCCCTGCAGAGCAGAGAGCCCGATGTGGGGCTCAATCCCAGGACCCCGGGATCATGATCTGAGCCGAAGGCAGAGGCTTTAACCCACTGAGCCACCCAGGTGCCCCTTACTGTGGATTTCTGGCTGTGATTTCAAGCTATTGAGTGTTAAGCTTAAGTGCTTTCTGCCTTGAAGCAGAAGGTACTAAAATCAGGATAACTGAGCTAAATAAAAATGGAAACACTGCTGATCTGGACAGGAATGTGGCCTCTGTCATAACAGGTCCAGGTTGGATGTTGTTCGAAGGGGGTTCAAGCCAAAGTAGCCTGACGGGTTAGCAAAGGAGTTCTAGCTGACTGCCCCAGTCCTGAATACCATGTTTCTTCCTCATTCCTTCCCCCACTGAACCTCTCAGTTTCCTAGCACAATCTCGGAGTCGCTATCATATGTGGCTATCTGATGAGTTGGCAGGGAACCGGCTCAGTGAGGTTCAAGGTGAACTTTGCTGTTGCTGCCTGGTGCCATGCTGTCGGACGTGTGGTCCAGGACACAACAAAGACCGGGGTTGGGTGCCTGCAGAAATGTCAGGGGAGCACGTAGTGGACGGAAACTCTCACCTCTGGTTTTTTCCAACTGCACTTTCACATCTTGGTGCTCAGAGCCCTCTCCTGATCATTCCTTTTGCACATCATCTTCCTTATAGATTTCTACTGTTGGGATACAGACCTCAAGGGAGCCCAGACATGTTCCTGACTCTTCATAGTCTTTTCCCATGGTGGCTTATATTTTTAGGGGAATCTGGTGGCCTGCCCTTCCTTCCTAACTCCCTCCCTTCCTTCTTTCCTTCCTCTCTCTCTCTCTCTCTCTTTCTTTCTTTTGATTACTTATTTATTTGAGAGAGCAAGCATGAACAGGGAGAAGGTCAGAGGGAGAGGGAGAAGCAGACTCCCCACTGAGCAGGGAGCCCGATGCAGGGCTGGATCCAAGGACCCCAGGATCAATCATGACCTGAGCCAAAGGCAGACACTTAACCAGCTGAGCCACCCAGGCACCAACCCCCCCCCTTCTTTTAAAGATTTTATTTTATTTTTTTTTTAAAAGATTTTATTTATTTATTTTGTCAGAGAGAGTGAGCACAGGCAGGCAGAGGCAGAGAGAGAAGCAGGCTCCCCACTGAGCAAGGAGCCCGATGCGGGACTCGATCCCAGGACGCTGGGATCATGACCTGAGCCGAAGGCAGCCGCTTAACCAACTGAGCCACCCAGGCGTCCCTAAAGATTTTATTTTTAAGTAATCTCTACATCTACACCCAGTGTGAGGCTCAAACACACAACTGCAAGATAAACCCGTATGCTTTACCAACTGAGCCAGCCAGGTGCCCCTGGTGGTTCTCATTTCTTAAAATTCCTGTCCAATGACCTTGCTTGTGACTTTTAGAAATATTATTCTAATACCTCTACCTGCCCTTCCCAAACACACAGAGGACATTCAGTAAGTGCTAGAACCTCTCTCCCTTCATTCCCATTTCTGCCCTACACACCCCACAACAGATCGGCTTCCTCTCCTCCTCTCTCACTCCCTTTGTCCCTCCCTTTTGCCTCTGCACCCCTCCTTCTCGCTTCTTACTATTTTTTTTCCCCCATACCCTCACTTAGTCATTTTCCCAGTTAGGGTTGGGTCATTCTGACTTGTTTCAATTCAATCATCCTCTGCCTGGACATTTTATATGAAGGACAGTTTTTTTTTTTCCCCAACGAAATCAGTTCTTTATTTTATTTTTTATTTTTATTTTTTAAAAAGATTTTATTTATGGGACGCCTGGGTGGCTCAGTTGGTTAAGCAGCTGCCTTCGGCTCAGGTCATGATCCCAGCGTCCTGGGATCGAGTCCCACATCGGGCTCCTTGCTCGGCAGGGAGCCTACTTCTTCCTCTGCCTCTGCCTGTCACTCTGTCTGCCTGTGCTCGTTCGTTCTCTCTCCCTCTCTCTCTAACAAATAAATAAAATCTTAAAAAAAAAAGATTTTATTTATTTATTTGACACAGAGAGACACAGTGAGAGAGGGAACACAAGCAGGGGGAGTGGGAGAGGGAGAAGCAGGCTTCCGGCTGATCAGGGAGCCCCATGTGGGGCTCGGAGCCAGGACCCTGGGATCATGACCTGAGCCGGAGACAGAAGCCCAACCGACTGAGCCACCCAGGCACCCCAGAAAGTTGGTTTCCTAAAGTTGCACTAGGCCAGCTGAGTTCAGCAGGTGTTTTGTGAGACCCATTTTGTGTGCTTTTCAGTGGAAGGACCTTGGCTGTGGGCTGTGACTCTAGGACAAGGGTAAGCATGCTAGAGTGCCCAACAGAGGAGATCAACCCACAGGTTTTACGGGAGTAATTTTACCCTTAGTTTACTTTGAGCAGGGATGGGCAAAAACAAATGGGCGTGTTGCCCATGCTCTGGGATGGGCCCTCATTTCCTGAGGAGTACACAAGAACAGCATTTCCTAGGGTGCCTCTGGGAAACACGGCGTTTGCCAGATGTGCCAGGGCACAGATCTGTAGCCTCTGAGACTGGAAACTCAGAATTCTGACACCCCTTCTTTTTTTTTTTAATTTGTCAGAGAGAGAGAGAGCGAGCACAGGCAGACAGAGTGGTAGGAAGAGGCAGAGGGAGAAGCAGGCTCCCTGCCGAGCAAGGAGCCCGATGTGGGACTCGATCCCAGGACGCTGGGATCATGACCTGAGCCGAAGGCAGCTGCTTAACCAACTGAGCCACCCAGGCGTCCCAACTCTGACACCTCTTCTTGGAGTTTAAGGTTGTCCGTTAGCTTGAAAGGATCCAAGAACTTGAGGCATGCAATGAAGCAGTTTAATTTTATATAGCCACACGTTCCTAAAATTTCTTAACTCTAGAATGCTTTGGGTTATTTTTTATTTTCTTCCCATCCCGCCGTTGTGGTGCCGCCTAGGTCAGCTCCTTGGGTAATTCTGGGCCAGTCAGGAACCAGCTTCCAGATGAAGTCCTTGGGAACGAACAAGGGCCCGGGAGAGGGTCCTGGATTAATGCACACCGACTCTTTCTTCGGAGCCTGGGCCTCCTTGGCCACACTGCCTGATTGGTGACCTCTCCCATCTGCCGGCTCTGCTGGCTTACGCATGTACCCACAGCTTCCCTGCCTACAGTGTGTTCCTGCCTGAATCCTGCCTTCTGCCTTGGGCTGGTGTCCTGTCTCCTGTTCTCATGGCCAAGCTTCTGGAAACCTATTTCTCCAGTACCACATCCTCCCATTGCCCTGGGTTCTTCCCCTCCACGGGCTGCTCCCCCACCCTGTGCATAACGCTTTCTTTAAAGTCCCCAAGAACCCCAGTGCAAGGCCAGTGAGCTTTTTGTCATCCCTCGCATTCCAGCCTGTTTCTCTGGAGTGCTGGACCTTTGTAGCAGCCTCTCCTTTGGGAATGCTGACCTCCTTGGCAGATGGCAGCATCCTCCTGTCCCAGCACTCTTCCTGTTTCTCCTTCCTCCTGGAGAATGTTCACCTCCCCTCTCCTACTCCATTCTCTCTACAGACCTTCCTTTGGCAAGCTGACTCCCTTTAACCTGCGCACGTACCGCACCTCTCTGTCACTCTGAGAGGCAGGATGCATGGTGAGGAGGAGGGACGACGCTGCGTGCAGGCTCTGGGCTTCAGCCCTGCTTCATGACTTTCTAGCTGTGTGACCTTGAGGAAAGGACTTCCCTCCTCCATGCTGCAGTGGGCCTATCTGTGCAATGGGCACAGTATCGGTACCTACTTCACTGGGTAGTTGTGCAGATTAAATCAGAAAATCAGTGTAAAGGATTTAGGGCAGTTTCAGGCGTACAGTAAGTGCTCAGTAAATGGTAGCTTTTATCCCCACCACCCCCTCCGGCCAGTTCCTCCCTTAATGTCTTTCATGTCAAACTGGAAGGGTCTACCCTTTCCCATCATCTCCTCCCTTCTTTCCATCATCAGAACTTCTTCTTGACCCCTTTACCTCCTTTTGGGGTACTCAGGTTCTCCTGGACAGCCCCAGGCTGCAGCTGTAGCTTTTTCTGTCCCTAAAGCCAAGTACAGTGAATGGTTGCAGAGGTGGATGGGGTAAAGAACAGGCCATTTTCCCAGGAATGAGTTTGCCTACATATTGAGGAAATTTGGGGTGATTTAGGGTCACCCCTGCCTCTGCCGTCCTATAAGCCTTTCCCATGAACACAGCCTTCTCTAGCCTTTTTGTTTGTAGACCTGTGGTCTTTCCTAGCTCCCCGTGGTTTCTCAGGTGAAGCCTTCCCCCTGGTCTCAGGTAGTTTAGCATATCCACAGGAGGTCAAGGCGTAAGTCTCTCC
>ML111666.1:33688-66811 GCA_003697995.1 Taxidea taxus jeffersonii
GTGACTTGGTCTTGTAATGGGTTGACCTATGCTTCCGCCCCGCGGGCTGGGACAGGGGAGTCTGCCCTGCTTCCGTGTGTGAGAGGCATGCTTGAGCTGCCAAGTGATCGATGGGGAGGAGCTCGATAGGAGAAGGGAGGGTGAGGCAGGGGCATCCTGCAGGGGCACCAGGCTCGGGGGGCATTTGTGCTCGGGTGCATCAGAGAGCTTCAACACGGCTGTGACTGGGGAATCAGGTGTGCTCTTCGATGGCCTTCCCTGGTCAAGGAAGGCTTCCTGGAGGGGAGGACACCTGAGCTGAGCCCTCAGTTAAGTGTGAGAGGGAAATCAGCCCCTGTGGTGTCAGGAGCAGGGTGTTCAAGCTGAGGCAGCGTGAAGGGGGGCTCTGAGGAGCTGCGGGTGCAGGGAACTGTGAGCCATGTTTGGAGCCTAGATGATGAGCTGGGGCAACAGCCGCGCTGGAGTCCGGACCTTGTCCTGAAGGCCCCAGGGAGCCATGGCAGCATTCTATGTGCAATTACCACGCTAGATGTGCAGTAGCCTCCTCCCAGGGTGGCTGCTGCATGGCCACGCTTGTCCTCCTAGTCCAGGCTTCGTGGGGGTGGGGGCGGGGAATGGCTTCCCTGCACTTGGGATCCGACTCCAGCTCCTTCCCTTGGCTGCTCGGGCCCCTGTGGTTTGGGCCTCTTGTCCTCTCCCGGCTGCCTGCCTGTGGTGTGCAGCGTTCTCACTGTGCTCCATCACCCTGTCCTCCCCTCACTTCCTGATTCGTGCACACCTCCCCAGCCCGGGACTTCCCATCCTTTCCCAGTGCAGTCCCTTCCGGGTGCCTGACTGCTTCTCACTCTTCAGCCCTCACTGGAGTTGTCACTTCCCATAGAAAAGTCTTCTGGGAGCCCCAGCCCTAGCCTGGAGCAGACCCCCTACCCCCACCCCTCATTGTATGAGCCCCTTGCACTTTCCTTCATACCCTGAGGGCACTTAGGATTGTGTCCCCATCCCACTAGACTGTTGGCTTCATGAGCTGGGTAACTCAAAGGCTGAACTGGGTCTGGAGATGGAAGCATCTCTCCGTGGCTTGGGCTTCTGCCAGCATGGCACTGGGCTGCGGTGGAGTGTCCTCCGAGGGGGGCTGTCTGAGGAACCAGCATCCCGAAAGATCAAGATCACAGCGGAAGCTGGTTGCAGAATTCAGGCAGCATCACCTGTGCTGAGCGTCTCTCGGTCACGGTCACAAGCCACCGAAGCTAGATCTGATTCGAGGGAAGGGAAATTAGGTGCGCATTGTTGACGAGAAGTAAGAAGGTCACGTTGAACTTGGGAGATCCTCTTGCAGCCCCCTTTGGAGAGTGCTTTCTGCGTCCATGGATAATGGAGCCATTTGTAGAGATGATGAATGCAGGGGGAAAGAGAGGGGGTTGTTTTGAACCTCACGAGTCGGGGACCTCGGTGGGACGTCCACTTGGATTGCTGGCCACCTGGAAGTTAAAAAGAGATCATGAAGTGGTAAGAAATGATGTAAAACGAAGCCGCCTTGTTGCTGGGAAATGATAGCACTTGACATTCTTTTTTTTTTTTCCCTAAAGATTTTATTTATTTATTTGACAGAGATCACAAGTAGGCAGAGAGAGGGGGAAGCAGGCTCCCCGCTGAGCAGAGAGCCCGATGTGGGGCTCGATCCCAGGACCCTGAGACCATGACCTGAGCTGAAGGCAGAGGCTTTAACCCACTGAGCCACCCAGGTGCCCCATCACTTCACATTCTTAACCAAGAGCTCATAGCCCTGAGTTTCGGTTCCCGGACAGCCATCCTGGGGACGTGGTGGACCGACTCCTGGGTCTTGCTGCATCACAGAAGTGGCGAGTCCTTAGGAGAGGGTGATTGCAGGTCAATGGCTTTGGGTTGGGGGGTTGGCTGGTGAGTACTCGGCCCTCACCCCGCCCACAAACAAACACGCACACACCCACACGCCACAGCCATCTCCCAGCCCCTGGGCTCCTGGGGCACCCACCTGCCCGGCCTGCATACCATACCGTCTGTGCTTGAGGTCAGCCAAGAACATGACAGCTGCCCATCAGAACTAATTCTGCTCCTGCAGCTTTGAAATTGGAGCAGAGCAGAGAGCCCGATGTGGGGCTCGATCCCAGGACCTTGCGATCATGACCTGAGCTGAAGGCAGAGGCTTAACCACTGAGCCACCCAGGCCCCGCTGTTTCTTTCTTTTTTAAAAGTGAGCTCTAGGCCCAATGGGACTTGAATTCCTGACCCCGAGATCCAGGAGTCACGTGCTCTACCGACTGAGCCAACCAGGTGCCCCCAAACTACATTTCTTCGAAACCCTTCTCCAACTCGGAATTTTGTTGTTCAGAATTCTCTTCTGGGGCGAAATGATTGGCGGTTGGCAGTATTTAAAATGGACTGTTCCATCGAGGAGGTTGCCCTCGCTGGGCATGATTTCAGGTGGGATGTGGCATCCAGGGAACGAGGACAGCTGTACAGCCTGCCGAAAGCGGTACCCTCCCAGAAGGATCTGGAATTAAGGATGTGGATCTCTAGAACATCTGTGAATTCATTCTGATCTGGGACCAGAGCACAGACTGGCTCACCGAGATCTGTAAATCACAGGAAATCCATGAAACGTGCTGATGAGCTGTATTTTCCACTCGAGTGGATGCATTTTGACTTTTCGACCCATACCCCGTGCGGAAGTGCCACTCTGGCTACTTATTTTTTTGCCTCCAAGAAGCTGTAGGCCACCTTCTACTGCTTTAGCTTTGTGAATACCACAGTCGCTGTCCGCTTATGAATTGAAGGGTGGGGGGGTTCCTGGCTGAGGGGTTTGTCGTGGGGGAGGGGATGATGAGACTGTGCTCTCTCCTCCTGTAGAACTTGCTTTTGAGTAACGCCATTCATGACTGGACCTCGAGCAAGAAGCTCTTGCTCGTGGGAACCTACGTGGTACTGGTTTTTCTGAGGGCCGGTTTGAAACCTGCATCTCTAAAGTAGGTTTTTGATGATAGAAGTCACCTGAGGAAGACACTTGCTCTCGGTGTCTTCGAGGTTCTCGGTCCTGCTGGCACAACAGAATCTTGTATGGAGCTTTTAAACTCCTCAGTGCCTGGGTTGAGTTTCTGGAGGTGCTGAGAGGGTGGGTCTAGAGTGAGGCCACAGGAGGATCCATATTTTAAAATAAATCCCAGGGCGCCCAGGTGGCTCAGTGGGTTAAAGCCTCTGCCTTTGGCTCAGGTCATGATCCCGGGGTCCTGGGATCGAGCCCCACGTCAGGCTCCCTGCTTAGCAGGGAGTCTGCTTCTCCCTCTGCCCCTCCCCCCTGCTCATGCTCTCTCTCTCAAATAAATAAATGACATCTCTTTTAGAAAAAATAAAATGAACCCCACCAGGTTCAGCCTCACTTCAGGACAGTCGTCTGGCACACCCAGTGGACCTGCTCCTCAGAGTGAGGTGTCTTAGCTCGCCTCACCCGGGTCTCTGTCCCAAAACCACCACCAAATGGGCCCAGCCCCTCTTTACTTTCTTATCCAGAGGACACTTCTCTCTCTCTCTCTCTCTTTTTAATGTTTCCAACTCTTTTTTATTTTTTTTATAAACATATAATGTAACCCACCACCCTCTCCCGACACCCCTCCCCTCCGCCCCCCCTCCGTTTGTTTTTACATTAAGAGGCTTTTTTGGTTTTGTCTCCCGCCTGATCCCATCTTGTTTCATTTATTTTTTTCCTATCATCTTAACCCCCACCCCCGTTGCATCTCCACTTCCTCATATCAGGGAGATCATATGATAGTTGTCTTTCTCCGATTGACTTATTTCGCTAAGCATGATACCCTCTAGTTCCATCCGTGTCGTCGCAAATGGCAAGATTTCATTTCTTTTGGTGGCTGCATAGTATTCCATTGTATATATATACCACATCTTCTTTATCCATTCATCTGTTGATGGACATCTAGGTTCTTTCCATAGTGTGGCTATTGTGGACATTGCTGCTATAAACATTCGGGTGCACGTGCCCCTTCGGATCACTATGTTTGTATCTTTAGGGTATATACCCAGTAGTGCAATTGCTGGGTCATAAGATAGCTCTATTTTCAACTTTTTGAGGAACCTCCATGCTGTTTTCCAGAGTGGTGGCACCAGCTTGCATTCCCACCGGCAGTGTAGGAGGGTTCCCCTTTCTCTGCATCCTCACCAGCATCAGAGGACACTTCTCTTATTCCATAAGGTCACTGGCGGGATTCTGATCACCACATCACAGGGCATCTCTCGTGTCTGCTTACTGGACACATCTCTGTTTGCTACTAAGGCTCATGCATTCTCACCTTTGTGACACGAGTTCTCCTGATTTCTCCCTGAGCCTCACAGTCTCTTTCCTGGATTCCTCCTCTCCTCCCACTACTTAAATATCTCTCCTGCACATAGCTTTGTTTCCTCCACACTTGCTTCTGACGTAATCCATTCATGCTCCGGGTTTCCACCCACATCTGCATGTCTGGTACCTTCCAATCTCTGTCTCTGCCCTAAACCTCAGCCTGGAGTCTGGATCTGTTTCTGTGGCTTCTGCATGGTCATATCCCCCCGACACATCCTCTAGGTGTCTTCAGTTTACCTGTCCCCCAGCTAGACTTGCACCTCTGTGTCCTCTAGCTCGTCCGTGGCTCCTCTGCCCATCCAGTCAGCCTAGCGGGCATCCTGGGGTCATCTTTTTCTCCTTTTGACTTCATTTTGATTTCTCATCCTTCCTTGCCCACATTCAGACCATTGATCTACAGTTCTTAAATCTGGCTTCTCTCCATTTCCATTCCCTTGGTTCAGGCTCAGGCTCCCATCCGCTCTACCTTCCGTGACCGCACTGGTCTTCTGCCTCTGGATCTGTTCCCTTCAAATACATCCTGCTCACTGCTGTGAGTGTGACCAGGGAAAACCACGATCTGACCATGCCACTCCTGTCCTGAATCCCTTCGGCTTGGATGGACATCAAAATCCATGACCGCATAGACTTCCGTCTTTTCCTATATTGTTCCCTCTTGATCTATTCCCACCCACCATTCTGTGCCTTTAGAAAAGTTTTTTTTAAAATACTAGATACAATGGTATAATGACCATAAGAAAATCAAGCAACTTACAGACTGGCTTCATATGTAAATCTACAGAGGGAAGGAATTAAATTGTGAGCATATTGTTTTAAAAGGTAGTGCATGCACATGGATCCTAATTATAGGAGGGAACAGTGAAAATCAAGTCTCCTAACCTGTCTCCTCTGTTCTTCAGCCATGTGGTTTCCTTTCCCAGAAAGAAACTGATGTCATCAGTTTCTCAAATGTCCTTCCAGAGATATCCATACACTTGTATATGCAAAGAATACTTACAAACCTGTGTCCCTGTGTACTTACAGATGCGTAAACCCACTTTGTCAGTATGTGTATAAGCATGCACCCCTGTTGTGCAATAATTCTGTGTGGCCCATGCCTGGAAGCACAGTATGGTAGAAACCCCAGCTTTTTTTTTTTTTTTTTTATGTTATGTTAGTCACCATACAATACATCATTAATTTTTGATGTAGTGTTCCAAGATTCATTGTTTGCGTGTAACACCCAGTGCTCCGTGCAATATGTGCCCTCCTTAATACCCACCACCAGGCTCACCCATCCCTTCCCTCCCCTTCCCTCTAAAACCTTCAGTTTGTTACTCAGAGTCCACAGTCTCTTGTGGTTCGTCTCCCTGTCCAATTCCCTTTCCTTCTCCTAATATCCCCCATGTTATTCCTTATGTTCCATAAGTAAGTGAAACCATATGATAATTGACTCTCCCTGCTTGACTTATTTCACTCAGCATAATCTCTTCCAGTCCCATCCATGTTGATACAAAAGTTGGGTATTCTTCCTTCCGATGGCTGCGTAATGTTCCATTGCGTATATGGACCATATCTTCCTTATCCATTCATCTGCTGAAAGGCATCTCGGCTCTTTCCACAGTTTTGCTATTGTGGCCACTGCTGCTGTGAACACTGAGGTACATATGGCCCTTCTTTTCACTATATCTGAATCTTTGGGGTAAATACCCAGTAGTGCAATTGCCAGGTCATACGGTAGCTCTATTTTTAATTTTTTGAGGAATCTCCACACTGTTTTCCAATGTGGCTGCACCAACTTGCATTCCCACCAACATTGTAAGAGGGTTCCCCTTTCTCCATTTTCTCCAACATATGTTGTTTCCTGCCTTGCTAATTTTTGCCATTCTGACTGGTATAAGTTGGTATCTCAGTGTAGTTTTGCTTTGAATTTCCCTGATGGCTGGGATGCCTGGGGGGCTCAGTTGGTTAAGCAGCTGCCTTCGGCTCAGGTCATGATCCCAGCGTCCTGGGATCAAGTCCCACATCGGGCTCCTTGCTCCGCAGGGAGCCTGCTTCTCCCTCTGCCTCTGCCTGCCACTCTGTCTGCCTGTGCTCGCTCTCTCTCTCTCTAACAAATAAATAAAGCTTTGAATTTCCCTGATGGCTAATGATGATGAGCACTGTTTCATGTGTCTGTTAGCCATTTTTAAAAAGATTTTATTTATTTGTTTGACAGAGATCACAAGTAGGCAGAGAGGCAGGCAGAGAGAGAGAGGAAGGGAAGCAGGATGCCCACCGAGCAGAGAGCCCAATGCGGGGCTCGATCCCAGGACCCGGGGATCATGACCTGAGCTGAAGGCAGTGGTTTAACCCACTGAGCCACGCAGGCACCCCAGCCATTTGTATGTCTTCACTGGAGAAGTGTCTATTCATGTCTTCTAACCATTTCTTGACTTGACACCCCTGCTTCTATCCCTTAGTGTGATTTGGAGATCTTTCTGTGAGTACATGGAAAGCTGCCTTTTTCTTTCTTTCTTTCTTTCTTTAAGATTCAATTTATTGAGGGGTGCCTGGGTGGCTCAGTGGGCTAACCCACTGCCTTCAGCTCAGGTCATGGTCTCAGGGTCATGGGATCGAGCCCCACATCAGGCTTCCTGCTCACGAGAGAGCCTGCCTCCTCCTCCCTCTCTGCCTGCCTCTCTGCCTATTTGTGAACTCTCTATGTCAAATAAATAAATAAAGTCTTTAAAAAAAAGAAAAAGATGTAATTTATTGAGAGAGACAGAGAACATGAGCAGGGGGAAGGGCAGAGGGAGAGGGAATAGCAGACTTAGCTTGCTGGAAGGACCCCAACCGAGATCACGACCTCAGCTGAAATCAGACCCTTAACCACCAGAACCACCCAGGCGCCTCAGCTGCCTTCCTCTTTTTGCAGACTGCATAGACTTTTGTCATGTAGATGTTTAACCGGTTGCTCCTGGTGGCATTGTTTCTGATCGTCCTGATAAACAGGGCTATGTTGAATAGTGCCAAGACCTATCATTTCTCCTGTGCATGAATACATACGTGGGGGGTAAATTCCTAGAAGTGAAATTGCTCCATCTGCCAGGGCCTGTGGCTGTGTTAAAATCTGAGAGATGTGGTTCAGTTGCTGTTCACAGGGACCACTTAAGGGGGCGTGACCCTCTACTCTCTTTTCAACCCAGCATGTCATCGGATTCTTTGCTCTTTGCCAATATTTTGCCATTGTAGGCTAAAAATTGGTACCTCTCTGAAGAACTGCACTTCACTCTTTATGAACTTGAGTATCTTTTCACATATTTAAGAACCATTGGAATTTCCCTTTGTTTGAAATATCTGTTCATGCCCTTTACCCATTTCTCTCTTCTGTGGTTTGTTGGTTTTTCCTTTTGATGTTAAACTTGAGATCTTTTTACTCTGCTGCTCCATTGTGGTTCGTACCAACCCATGTAGCTGTTTGATTTTGGGCGTGTCTATAAGCAAGAATTCAGAACCAGCAGTAAGGATGAGGGTCCAGGGGAACTTACTTTCTATATGGCAGCTGTCAAAGGTTTGGGTTCCAGTGGGAGCACTTGGAACATCATATAGCAATGTTTAGATGTGTTGAATATGCATTTACCAAATTTGGGGATGATTTTGAGCCATAGCTGGCCGACGTCACGTGCATTTCTGGAAACATGCATTGATGGGTTTACAAATGTTGTTAGTTGCTGTCTTCAGAGCTTCTTACCAAAGGGCCATTTGTGCATTTTTTGCTGGTCAGTGTATTATTTCTTCTCTTTTCTTAGTATTTCCATTCTAGAAAATGGGATGAGTTCTCTTCTTTTTGTGTAAATTTGCCTTGTGGTCCAAATGTCTAGTAAAGTTCTCTGTTCCAAGTGAGTAATTTAGTAAATGTTTGATCAAAGAGATGAATATTTCCAGGTGCTATTTTGCTGCCCTTCCTAAAGGCATGTGCTTTAGCACAGAGTTTCTCAAACCATATTAGTAGGTGTTGCATGATTTAAAAAAAAAAAAATGTGCCGGTGGTCACATTAATTTTGAAAAGACCAAAGTAAATACAATTAAATACATTTCTTCTCTGAGCCCTTAATATGCCAGTGGGTCCATTGAAGGTCCAAAAGAGGGATGCAATACAATATAATGTGTTTTGCAAATGCACTTAAACCCTAGAACACTATCTTCATTTTTCTTAGGGTCCCTGCTTGAAATATTCCTCAAGTGACTAGCATAACACTCAGGAGAATCAGGAGAAGGCATCAGTTTGTTTGTCCTCTGATTTGCCTGAATTATGCCAAACAAGGAACCTTGCTGGAAGTAGGGTTATTGATTATTTGATTACAGTCAGATTTCTAAAATTAACTAGAAAATTCCTGTGGTTAAGGTCAGCATGTTGCAGATCAAGACGTACTGGTTACTTTCTCCAGTCTCCCCAAGGTGTTACTACAGCATAAAATGAAGAGACAAAGGGCATTTCTGGTAGACCCTTCACTGCCCCTGCTTGAGGTCAGACACCCTACCCTCTCTGTAGGAAGCAACTACATCAGAATGGGCTGGGGATGAGACATAGTGCAGGACAGACAGAGGAACCACTGGCTAGGGGACTTAATTATGGGGGAAATTTCAAGCAAAGTGAGGGTTGCTGGAGGGGAAGTTGGTGGGGTGATGGGCTTAAGGAGGATGCATGATGGAATGAGCACTGGGTGTTACATGCAACTGATGAATCACTAAATCCTACCCCTGAAACTAATGCACTATATGTTAACTAAGTTGAATTTATTTTAAAGATATTATTCATTTATTAGAGAGAGAGTGCACACGAGTGCAAGAATGGGGAAGGGGGCAAAGAGAGAAGCAGACTTTCCACTGAGCAGGGGGCTGGATCCCAGGACCCTGGGATCATGACCCGAGTCAAAGGCACACACTTAAAGGACTGAGCCACCCAGGCATCCCAACTAAATTGAATTTGAATAAAAAATTAAAACAAAAAAGAGCCATGGGGGGCAGGGGGAGGCAATGAATCTAACTCATCCACTTACTGGGCAGCTTATTCTTTCCTCTCCAGTTTTTCTGAGATTGATTTTTATCCCTTCCCTTTGGCCTTTTCTTGCTTCTTGAGGAATCCAGTCTGTCTTCCTTCTTAGCCTTCGTGGGTTTTAGCACAGCGGCTCCGTGAGGTACTGGGACACTGGTAGGTGGAGTTGTGTCGCAAACCATGTGCAAGCTAACAGAAACCGTTAAAAGCATGTACATTTTCAAGTTACCAAAACCTAGAATGAATTCAAGATCACCCTTTAAAATCTCTTTTTTAGCTCCTTTTATTTAGATCTCCTGTTCCAGCGGGGGAGAACTGTTCTGATTGTGTACATTATATTCTGGTGGTGTGACAGCGCACATCAGTGCTTATGAGTTGTCTTACGGTTCCATTTTAATTTTCCCATTTGACAAAATTGGACTTCCGCTAGAAAGAGGCTGGGTGCAGTTCCACTTGTAATGGCATGATTATTATGATTACCCAATGAAGGGCAGCCAAAATGAGGCAAGAGGAAATTGCAGTAATGGTATTGTGGTTTTTAAGAAAGTAACAAGTTTAGTTATTTGCATTCTTCAGTGGTCCACACTTGTCCCTTTTGCAGTATTATCTGTACTTCCTATAAGGGAGAAGTCTAGAAAAGGAATCATTTAAAAACTGAAATGCAGTATTTTCAGAAGTATATCTTTATTTTGATAATTGTGTAGGATCGATAATTTTAGGAGCACCTCGGTGGCTCAGTTGGTTAAGCATCTGCCTTCAGCTCAGGTCATGATCCCGGGGTGCTGGGATTGAGCTCAGTGGGGAGCCTGCTTCTCCCTCTCCCTAAGCCCCTCCCCCTGCTTGTGCTTGCTCATGCTGTCAAATAAATAAATAAAATCTTTTTTAAAAAAAGATAATTTTAGAATTCTTTACCTGTAAAATGTTCTTTAATATATTCCCATCTCCACACTAGTTGAGTCCCTTTAGTTGTTAATTTCCCTCTCTTGCCAGTGTGCCAGGGAGGGGGAGGGGTGCATCCCAACTGGGTTAACCACTCACGTACAGCCTACTAAGGAAGTTCATCTGGTATGCACATTCAAACCCAAGTCCTCAGAAGACCTGATGGCAAGAGGCGCTTCCTCAACTTTCCTTCCTAATGGATGACATCCTTGTCTTGAGTTTTCATGGTAGCACCATGCTTATCCCTTCCTGTGAGGAAACCAAGCGCGGTTGGGTACTTGACTTCCACCCTTCCTGGTGGGAAAAGTCAACCCTGTGCTCGGAAACAACCCTCCCACCTCGGCTCGTGGGCAGACTTCTCGGGGTGGTTTGGAGCATAGATCACAGAAGAAGGCCCAGTGCATACAGCCAAGTGGTTGGAGAAACCGGACTCCTTAGCATGATGTCTTATACATAGTAAACACTGAGCAAATGTTCACTCCGGGGCCGCACGTCATGGGCCAGGGGAAGTCAAGCAGCAGGTGGATAAAACAGACCAGGCGGGTGGGAATATTTTCCTTCTGTGGATGTAGCCTGACTGCCAGATGCATCATCGCTCAGTGAGAAGGTCCCTTTCCCTGAAATTTCCATTAAGTTCTGGGCTCCACCAATAGGGGATCCAAGGAGTCAGAGAGGACTTGAGCCAGAAGTAAACTAGATCTCACCTTGCGAGCTTTACCTCTCCTGGTCATCAGGATGGTCTGCAAGCGTATCTTCCACGAGTACTTGCAGCACATCATGGGGGGCCCCAGTCTGCCCAGTGAGCTGGTTGTAGGCCCGGAGACCACCTGCAAGCTGTCGCCAAAGCGGCTAACCCTGCAGTAGTGGGACCCTCATGTCAGTTTTGCAGAGTGAAGGCCACATTAGGGGACAGGTTGGAAGCCAGGGAGTCTCCAAGTCCAGCGCCCAAGCTTGAGAGGAAAGAAAGGAGGACCAGACACCCAGTAGGAGGAGTTCCTATCACCACGGGACGGCTGACAATTGCTATAACATAGGGGGTGACAGGTCAACTCAGAAATCTACCTCCAAAGAGTCCTTGGCTGGCTGTGGACCCACTAGAACTGACCAAAAGAATCGAGTCTGGACCAGCCCAGGAAGCAGCAGCTACAGCCACACCACAAAGGACCCAGGACATTTTGCACCTCAGGGAGGAGCCTATCTCCTGCTGATTCAGGTTTTGGAAGTAAGAGAGCCACTGGGTTGGCTCCTTGTTGAGAAACTTTAAAGGCAGCCCCACCACAAAACAGTGGTCCCACGTGAGGTAGAGAGGTAGGTGTCGCGTCTCAGGCTGTGGAGGGAGGAACATGGAAAAGCAATTCACAGAAGAGCAAAAACTGGCCTGAACAACTTATTTTGGGGGGTGTGTACTTGATAAACCTATACAGAAAAATAAGAGGGTGATAAGCAAAGATGTTAGGAATGTGGCTGGTGGTTAGGGCGGGAATGAGGAAGATGTGATCGCCCAGGAGTTAGGAATTGTTCTACTAAACCCATAGACAGCGTCTTCCAGTAACCATGGAGAAAACTATCCCCATGGAGAATCGGGTTAGGAAGAGCTAGTGCTGGGCGGTAGGGGAGGGGGACGGCTAGGGAAAAGGGCTTTTTGAGACACCTGTTGGGTGAGAACATTAGAGATGCTGTGGACATTCTCAGGTTCCTGGGAATTTGGGTCTATGCTCACTGAATGGACTGGGTCCGCCCAGTCCTGCGGCTGTGACATTAAGCCCGTGAGCTGGAGCAGAGGACATTGATCTGTGATCAGGCCCCAAGAGTGTTGAATTAGTCAACGGTGGCCTTTTTCTTTGATTTATCCATTCATTCACTATTTAATGGGTTAGACACTTTACGAACCAAGTACGTGAGTGTGAAAATAATAATTTGGTTTCATTTAGCTGTGACCTTCCAAGGCTCTGGGATTGTGTTTGGCTCGTGTTTAACAAGGGTTACTCTTAGAACCCCAATGTTCTATGGACAGTCGGTCAGTTGACAACATGGCCACCCGTTTGCTGGGGCTGCTGTAACAAAGTGTCACCATCTGGGTGGCTTCAACAGCGGAAACTTAAATTATCTCCGATCTGGAGCCTGCAAGTCTGCCATCCAGGTGTGGGCAGGGGTTGGTTCCTCCGGAGGCTGGAAAGGAAGAAAGGGTCTGTTCCAGGCATCGCCTGTTGGCTTGCAGGTGGCGGCATTTTCCCTGTGACTTCACCGCCTCACCCCACTGTGCATTCTGTGTGCAAATTTACTTTGTTTGAGAAGGCCATCAGTTCTGTTGAGTTGGGGGCGTCTCTAATGACCTCATTTTAACTTGCTTACATCTGCAGTAACCCGAATTGGAAGTCAGGTCATCGTATAATATAAAGGTTATGTTGGGGCACCTGGGTGGCTCAGGGGTTAAAGCCTCTGCCTTCAGCTCGGGTCATGATCTCAGGGTCCTGGGATCAGGCCCCGCATCGGGCTCCGCATCGGGCTCTCTGCTCAACCGGGAGCCTGCTTCCCCCGCCCCCTGCCTGCCTCTCTGCCTACTTGTGATTTCTGTCTGCCAAATAAATAAAATCTTTAAAAAGTGTATATATAAAGGTTATGTTATAAGGTTATATATTCCGAGGCACGGAGTGGAAGTTCAGACTTCAACATCTGAACCCGGGAAGGACACAATTCAGCCCATACCCACCCAAATGCTAATTCTCTGCATGATGGGCTTTTTTCTCTTTCTTTTTAAAAGATTGTACGTGGCAGGTCAAAGCAAATGATCGAAGCTTCCATGAACAACCTCACTTCATGAACACAAGGTTCTTTTGTATTAAGGAGAGCAAGTATGCGGTAAGTTGATTTTAACTTTCTAAAAACTCTTTACTAAAAGCCAGAGTCTTCCACTGGCCCTTATGCTTACCGGCTTCATGAGACACCTGCCTTCCAGATCATCCCTGGCCCGGGCTGTTGGTAATCATTGTCCGTTCTATAGAATATCATGATTATTCATCACACTCAGTTTCATAAAGGTGAGTAGGAGTGGCTCGATGCGGACCAAAACAAAATTATGTAGACTGAAATCTTCCCTATGTGCACAGAGCTCTCTTAATGTTTTATATAAGGATTTACAATAATGTCACAGAAGCCTTGTGTTTGAAAGTAATAGGGATTTGAAAGGAATCTTGATAACTTCTCTCCCACTTCTCTGCCTGTGATAGAGACTTTGAAGATATTTTCACCTCAAACAATCCTGATTACCTTTAAAATACGATGACACCTGTCAAGTGTGTGCTTCCGTGTTGTAATATGTCTTTTAGCTCTTTAGGACAGCTGTAACAGGGACACAAACGGGCTGATGTAAGACACAGAAATTTGTTCTCTTACAGTTTAGGGAGCCAGAAGTCCACAATCACGGTGTCAGCAGGGTTGGTTCCTTCTAGAAGGCGTGAGGGAAGGTCTGTACCAAGTTTCTCCCCTAGCTTCTGGAGTTGGATGACAATCCTCGGCGCCCCCTGGCTTGTAGACACATCCCTTCAATCTCTGGCTCCATCTTCACAGGGCCTTGTCCCCGTGTGTCTCCATGTCTGTGTCCAGCTGTCCTCATATTCTAAAGATGGCAGTCGTCAGATCAGGACCCACCTTAATCCATTGTGCCATCACTGTAACGTGATCCCATCTGCAAAGACCCCATTCCCAAATAAGATGATAGTCATGGGTCCTACGATTAGGATCGAGCATATCTTTGGGGGCACACAGTTCAACACATAGTAACCTTCATCCCTCCTTCAGTAAAAGAGTGTCCCTTCTCCAGCTTTGTGGTCTATGCTGACATCTCGCTTTGCCCCATTTTCTAAGAGGCTCAGAGGAGTCAAGAATCTGCCAGCAGCGTCTACTTGGTCCCCCAGCCAGATTTGCTGTGGAGATCCTTTGAGGGCAAATGTCTACTTCTTGTTACTGTCTCTGAGCCTCCAAGGAGTCAAGGAGGCCCTATTTAGAATTAAAGGCATAAAGGAAATTTCAGTGTCTTTCTGGCCAATGTCCCTCTATCACTGTAGGCCATCAGGCTTTAGGGATTTTTGCAGGTGTGTGTACACTGGGATAAATGTGTGACCTCATGTAGAGTAACTTTTTTTTTTCCCAACAGAATAATGCAATCAAAACATACAAGTATAATGCATTTTCCTTTCTACCGATGAATTTGTTTGAGCAGTTTAAGAGAGCAGCCAATTTCTATTTCCTGATCCTTCTTATCTTACAGGTAATGACCTTTGACATCTTAAATCTGTTTTGAATTGTGATGACTCAGTAACACTGAAGTTGTGGACATGTATAATCTTGAAAGTATTTACACTAACTTAAGGGAATAGTGCCTCATACAGAACCAGGGCGGCAGTGTTCCATGAACAGGGAAAGGAAACAAATGGAGATATTTTAATTCTATATTTTAAAAAAATTCCATTTCGTCCTGATGTGAGTGTTAAAACTGGTTTCCCCAGAGTGACTACAGTTAAAACCTTCACTTTGTAAAATTATTTGTACCTTAAAATTCGGGTTTTCTGTGTGCTTGCTCGCCCTTTGTTTTTTCTTCAGATGCTTGATTTCCTCAAGAATATTAATTTGTGTTAATATCTGAGTCATAAATCTCAGTTATTTTTGCAAACTGCTTTTATATGGACAAAAGGCCTGTTCTTTTCCTGTCTTTGTCCCCATTGTGGCAAAGGATTCACTTACCTGGAGAGTGTTAATTTTCCCTGTGTAGTAACGGGTGTTAGAATCAGAGGAACTCTACACCCTCTCGTGGCCAGAATGTCGACCTTTAGCCCCTGATGTGCAGGCTACAAAGGGCAGCATAGCCACTTGGTTTTATCAGCTTCTGTACAACCAGAATTGGATTTAGAAAACGGTCTCATCTGCCAGGATTCACCCCGAAAGGCTTCATGAGATGGAAGTGTGTGTGTGCCCAGGCAGGGATGGAGGGTGCACGGAGAGGCGGGCGAGGAAACCCGAGGGAGAAACAGATACGCAACACGTGCGGTAGAATATGAAACCTACGGGCTTGAGAGTACAGAATGGTCCTGTTATCAAGAGGGACCTTTGAAATAGGCCCGGGTGGAGACAAACACTAAAATTTGAAGGCTCTGCTTTGGGATAAGTGAGCAGTCCTTCCCTGCCTGCCTTCTAACAAGGAAAAGGGGAATTACACACAGCGAGAATAATGCGGCAAGTGATCTCTCTCTCTTCCAATCCACCCCTAACCATCTTCTCTTAAGGTAATTTAAATTAGAATGAGTTATAGCCTCAGGCAGCCATTTGCTTGCCATGTTACTTCGCTTAATTCCTGTTCTCTGTGATGCGGGGGCTATCATAACCTCCATTTTGCAGGGAAACTGAGGCCTGGGCATGTACAGGAACTTGCTCCAAATCCCAAAGCCCTAAGTGAGAGAGCAGGATAGGATTTGGATCCAGGAATTTCTCTGCAGAGCTTGTCCTTTTAACCACTACATTAGATGGCCTGAGGATCCATAGGACGATTACAAGAGATCTGTACTAAACTTGCCTCCCAATCTTTTGTTCCAACTTGAAGCCTTTCTTAAGGGGGCAAGGCCTCCTGCGAGGGCAGCCCCTTTCTCGGCTGGACCAGTAGCGGTGACCGCCAAGGATGCCCAAAGCAATAATGAGCTTTCAGCCACTCCCTAATGCGTCCTGACCTCCATCCTGAGACCCTCAGAGACCACTGGCTGGGCAACCAGCAGTGGAGAGCCTGTTCTCTGCATGTCCTCTGAGGTCTGTTCCTGGAGGCCAGAAGCTGGAGAGGGCAGCAGGAAGAAGTTGGCTGGAGGCTTGGATGCCTTTCCTTTCCTCCAGACTTGCAGGGCATAGACTCGGGTGATGGGGGAGGTTGGAGTTAGCAGTCACCTGTAGAGGCCATGCCTTCATGGGCACACATCTTCCTTGTATTTCTGGCAGGCAATACCTCAAGTGTCGACCCTGGCGTGGTACACCACCCTGTTCCCCTTGCTCGTGGTGCTGGGCATCACGGCCATCAAGGACCTGGTGGACGACGTGGTAAGGATTGCTTATGCCGCTTTCTCTTCGCTGTGGCAGCATCCATACCTTCTATTTTGAGATGATTAAAATAACCTTTCTCCTTCTGTCTTCTAAAGGCTCGCCATAAAATGGATAATGAAATCAATAATAGGACGTGTGAAGTCATTAAGGATGGCAGGTACTGTGCCTTCCTTCGTTTGTCACTTAGTTATAGGGATAGAGTGGGTCACTGTGCTCAGAAACATACTTAGAGACAACCCTTCCAACCTTAGAAGGCTGTCAGCACAGCGGCCATTTCCCTCGAAGGGTCTCTGTTAATTTACTAAGACTTGGTCTCCTTCTCGAGACCCAGAGGCTATATAGCCAAGTTGGGTTACGGGCCCTACAGTATCAGCACTGTTGTGTTTATTTATTTATTTTTTTAACTTTTATTTATTATTTATTTGAGAGGGAGAAAGATTGAGCAGGGAAAAGGGCAAAGGGAGAAGCAGGCTCCCCGCTGAGCAGGGAGCCCGATGCAGGACCCAATCCCAGGGTGCTGGGATCATGACCTGAGTGGAAGGCAGACGCTGAACCGACTGAGCCACCCAGGCGTCCCAGCACCCTTGACACTGTTTACTCCTTCAGCCTGGAGTTCCCACTTTGCTGTTCCCAAACCCATGTGTTCATGATTCCGCCCAAATGCCTCGTCACCTTTCCTGATTCTCCATCTCAAGGGATTTCTCCCTTCTCTGCACTTGCAGAGCATTTCACTTTCCTCTTTCTTCTTGTGGCCTGACTTTCATTAGGATTATTGGTGTCGGTGCCTCAGCTGTGCTGAAGTCTAGGTTTTTCAAGGGGACTGTCCTGATGGTATTCGGTTGGGTTTTGGGGTTTTTTTTTGTTTGTTTGTTTGTTTTGGTCCATCAGAGCCTCCAACGCACTGAAAGTGCTCCGTAAATGTTAAATAACCATCGTCAGCTGTGACCGAGGTGCCAGCTCAAGGCCAGGAATGAGCTGTTTTCTGAGCAGCGCTGGGAGGCAGAACCACAAATCAGGGGCTAAAAATAGTGACTGAGACAATGCCAAGTCACTGTGCTGTACCCCTGAAACTAGGATATTCTAGATCAATCACACTTCACTGACAAAGAAAAAAATAGCGTGAAGGCCCAATTCAAAGACTTTTTTAGGTGTTGACCCTGAGAAAAAGAAGGTGACTTAGAGGCACAGTTCTGCTGCGTCTAATTTGCATACAGACGACCTCAGCTGTCTGGATGGCTTTTTTCCTGCCCAGATAAGTGGATTCTGTTCTGAAGGTTACCTTTCTAATCACTTAGAGCCACAGTCACGGAGAGTGGTAAGACTCACAGCCAGCCTGCACGACCCTGGCAATAGGCCACAGCCTGGTTAACTCCATTGATAAAGAGTAGTTCCCAGTGGCCTTGAGTTTGGGGTCAGGGTGCCAATCTAATGGGGCTGTGGCCCCAGCTCCCCCTGGACTAGGGTCAAGCCTGTGTGGAGACTTGGACCTTGTCGGGAGGGCAGGGGACCTCCCAAGGGGAAACCAGATGTCACAGTGGAAGGGTTCAACCGAATTGCCTCTCATACCCCCAAAAAGCTGTGGGAAGAAGGTTCTTAACTTGTTCATTTATAATTTGACACTCACATGCCAATTCTAATTTATAGGTTTCCAGATACTAACATGTAAACTAACTACCACTTCATTTATTGACAGATGAAGCAAGGTTTTTTTTGATGCTAAGATTAAGAATTGTGTATTAAATTCTAATAAAATTGGTGAAACTGGTGTGTAGGCATATATTTAAGATGCATTTTAAGTTGAAAAAAAAAAAACTATTTTCAACTCCAGGTCTCTTTTATCCATGAATTAATGGGAGGATACACATAGTAATTGGATTTCTGCCTCCAAAGAAATTATGGTTATTAGTTGTGATAGATTCACAATATCTGTCAGGGATACCTTTTCTATAGGCGAATGTCTTTAACACAGACTACTTGTTTTAAAAGATATTTTTAAAAGGTGTTTAAAAGATGTTTAAAAAAGATGTTGACTTGTTAGATATTTAAAGGCTATTTCCTATGAAACTTAAGACTGAAAATAGCCCCAGGACCACCTGAGACCTGCGTCCTGAGCAGGCAGTGGATAACCCAGAGGAAAGAGAACAGGAGAGGTAGGAGCACATAGGACATGAGCAAAAACAAAGGCGGTGCCCAGTATCCCTCCTTGCCACACATTTAAGTAGCCCCCTGTAGCCTTCATTATGCGACCTACGAAAGAACAGGTCAAAAAGGTCCCCATCATCACTGCTTCCTTTAGAGGAGACCGTGATTCCCGCGACCACGTAATGTGGTTTCATCATTCAATGGCTGTACTTTTAGGAAATCTTTTCTTGGTGGCAGTCATGCTTTTCCCAGAATCGTTGGCTTCTAGAAAGAATAATTCCAAATCTTTTGCCAGTAACTTTGAAAAAGCCAATAAACTATCATTATCTTTAACGTTTAGATTCAAAGTTGCCAAGTGGAAAGAGATTCAAGTTGGAGATGTCATTCGCCTGAAAAAAAATGATTTTATTCCCGTAAGTGAGTAAACCCCGCATGCCTCATCTCTTGACCTCCCAGCGGCTCTGGTGCTCAGTTTTGCCTTGGGGATCTTTGTGTGATCGGTGTGTTTTGTTCTGAGCAGGCTGACGTCCTGCTGCTGTCCAGCTCGGAGCCCAACAGCCTCTGCTATGTCGAAACAGCCGAACTGGACGGGTAAGCAGGTCTTCGCCGGGGCTGTTCTGAGGCCGACCGTTGAGGGCACATTCATTCCATTGAAAAATGCATCATGAAAAGGAGCCTGAGCTCTGGCCCTGCCCCCAGCGCTTGCTGGGTATCCAGCAGTGTCCCTAGCAGACCAGCCTCTCTTTTTCCCAATGCTATCTGTAAAGTGGGGATATCAAGCCTGCCCCCTACCCCAACTTTGAGGGAAGGTAGAAGCATGGTAGCCTGAGCCCTTTGTCAGCTTTTGATACAGCTGAGAAGTGTCCAGATGTCGAGATGCATATGAATGACTATCCGTATAATCTGTTTTAGAAAAAAACCACATTCTTAGAGTATTTGTCAGTAGGTACTTCTGGATTTTCCCTTTGTTGGCTCCGGTTACTATGCTGCCACTGCTTTTGACCAGTTTGGAATGCGTTGCTTGAGTGCCTACTATGTTGCCTTAGCGCTATGTATTAGCTCATTTAGTCTCCTCAGAAACCCTGTGAGACAAGTATTGGCCCCACCTCGACATTACCCACGAGGAAAGGGGGGCACAAGGGGATGAGGTAGCCCGCCCAAGGTCACACAATGAGTGGCCGGTCACACAACGCTGCTCCCCTGTGCTGGTTCTCCAGGCTAGTGTCGGCACTTCCCCCTCTGAGGTGAACACCTTACCTCACGCCCTAGATACCCGTAAGTTCTCTGTGGAGAGCTGAAGTCCTCTCAGAGGCACCAGGTCTGTCTTTGCTCTGTAAGTTAGTCAGTTTATCAGTCTTCCCTGTAAAACAGCCATTATCCCCATGAGTGAGAGCCTCTAAAAACTTTCCAAAGGTAGCAAATCCCAACAGGCCCTGCCAAAACAAACAGAATGGGAAGGTTGAGGGCCACAGGTCGGCATCTGAATATATGGGAACCCCAGAGCCCGTGTTCGGGGAGCCCACAAAAAGACGTCCAGCGCCCAGATGCCCAGCCTGACTCTCCTTTTTCCAGAGCATGCGCCTTCCTTGCTCTGTGGGTGGGAAATGCCACGTGCTGGGGAGTAAGGCTCCCACCTCTGCTCCTGCGTAGAATTCTCTTTCAAAGATACAGGATCCAGTTATTCTCTCTGGAAATAATAGGTTGCCAGAGTGCAAACACTTTCTGTAACAAATATGTCTTGTAGAATCATCTTAGTGCGATTAAATATTAGAAGCTAAGTTGTTTTTCTTTTTTTTTTTTTTTAAGATTTTATTTGTTTCTTTTAGGGAAAGAACAGGGGGAGGGGGACGGGTCAGAGGAGAGAGAGAATCTCAAGTAGACTCTGTGGGGGAGCTCGGAGCCCAGTGCAGGGCTCGATCCCATGGCCCTGAGATCAGGACCTGGGCTGGAATCAAGAGTCTGATGCTCAGGCGACTAAACCACCTGGGCGCCCCCAGGAGCTAAGTTTTTAAATAGCAGTTTGATAGTCTAGGCTGATGGTGAAGGCAAAGTTGGTAAGGAGGAGGATGGGAAGCACGTGGGTGCCTCTGTCCCAACCATATTGGCCCACAGAAACAAACAGCGAAGGGGACCAACATTGCCCACGTCGGAAGTTTTTCTGTTGTTCTGGAAATAACCTCACTAAATCCAAAGTTCCAAGGCAAACAGAGAGTTTGAAAATCGGAAAGGCTAATGAAGCTTTTGCTTCCAGGCATACCTAATGTTACTTTGTAGAGTTTTTCATATATTTTCATATATTCCTTTCCAAGCTCCAAATTTTACTCATTTAATTTTCTTTTCCTCCCCTTTTAGAGAAACCAATCTGAAGTTCAAAATGGCACTTGAAATCACACACCAGTACCTCCAAAGAGAAAATTCACTGACAACATTTGATGGTTTGTGCAAACATGTCTGTCTTTGTTGTAAATTTTAGTTGCTCAACTCAGTCCCAATTAATTAAAACCACAAGCTCTTTCGTATGTGAGTACTTATGTGAGTCATATTTTTCTAAAGGTTTTATTGAATGTGAAGAACCCAATAATCGACTAGATAAGTTTACAGGAACACTGTTTTGGAGAAACACAAGTTTTCCTCTGGATGCAGACAAAATTTTGTTACGTGGCTGTGTAATTAGGAACACGGATTTCTGCCATGGATTGGTCATTTTTGCAGGTAATTTCGGAGTTTCTTGGGAAATTGATCTGATACGTGCTTTTAAGTGTTAAAGAGGGGATTGCTTTTTCTGTTCATTGTCAAAACTGAGGAAAGAATAATTTTATTGACGTGGCCGTGAATTGATTTTCCCAAGTATTGATCATATTGAATTTTCCGCTTTTAGGTGCTGACACGAAAATAATGAAGAATAGTGGGAAAACCAGATTTAAAAGAACTAAAATCGATTACCTGATGAACTACATGGTTTATACGGTACTTATTTTCTATTTCAGTAAATGAGTCTTTTGCTGTAATGTTGTTTTAGGCTATTTTGTTTTTATTTTATTTTATTTTATTTTATTTTATTTTATTTTATTTATTTGACAGAGAAAGATCACAAGTAGGCAGAGAGGGAGGGGGAAGTAGGCTCCCTGCTGAGCAGAGAACCCGATGCAGGGCTCAATCCCAGGACCCTGGGATCATGACCTGAGCGGAAGGCAGAGGACTAACCCACTGAGCCACCCAGGCGCCCCTGTTTTAGGCTTTTCTTATACAGAGAAATCTTATCTCTGCGAGCCAAGAAGAACGCATATGGTGTTCCAAGGCTAGATGGGGGAGAGAGGACTCGCTTACTTTTTTTCTCAGAAATGCCATGCCTCCATTAGGGGAATCCTTTTGGGAATGGAAATTCATGTCGTAGGGGCCTCTGAGTGCTTGAGCGTCTTGTTAACTAGAGTGACCAGTTGGAAAACCAGGGAGCCCAAGATAAGTTCATGGGACTGGGCTCCTAGAGTCAACGTAGGGCTAATTTTACTGCTATTAGTTTCCCTAAGGGGTAGTTCCTCATAAACGCAAACTTTTCCCCCTGACATATACTGTGTAAGTCTACATAAAAGGCAAGGCTAAGTATGGTGTGTTGAGGGGTCCCCAAGAACACCCCTGGCTTTGGTGGTTCACTAGGAGGACTCATAGATTGGAGCAGCTAGTTGCCCTCATAGCTGTGACTTACTGTACCTTACTACAAAGCAAGATCAGCAAAGGCAAAAGGCCCATGAGGCAGAGTCTGGAAGAAGCCAGGTGGCAGCTTCCAAGAGTCCTCTCCCAGTAGGCTCACACGGCAAGACACACTTAACTCCCTGAGCAACAGTTTGTGACAGGCCATGCGAAATGTCCATACCAGGGAAGCTCTGTGCCTGGGGTTTTATTGGGATCTGGTCACATAGGCACCATGGGCCAGGCAGGTAGCAAAATTCCAGATTCCCTGAAGGAATGCAGGTGGTCAGCATAAATCATATTGTTTCACACAGTTAGGCACAAAGAGCCGTTCTTATCAGGAAATAAGGAAAAAGGAAACCCTTCCAAAATCTAAGTTCCCAAATGCCAGCCAAAGGCCAACCTGGCAAGCAGGTCATTTAAGGATAGCATCTCAGGGCTGGCCCCAAATATTAGGCAGTCCTCTGATTTCCCAGTGAAAATTCACTTTTTCCCAAGTATTTAGGTTAATTTGAATACATTAGCTCTTGGGGACTTCTAAAACTTACAGTACTTTACATATACATGTTCAAAGTCATATAAAAGTAGTATACTGATTTGAGAAACAATTCTTTTATTTCTCTGATCCCACATTTTATGAAAACTGAACTTTTCAAGTGCATCTTCAGTGTCATTATCCTGGTTACAGCCAAAGTACTCACAATGAGTTTGCCTCTCCTACTGAGCCACGTGGTTTTAAGATAGAGCACTTTTGGAATCTGTGTCCAGAAATTTAAATCTGTCCTCAGAAATTGTATTCCTACCCATAAATGTCCAGCTACCATGAGGACAGTGGACTTTTGCATCATCCCCTAAGTGTATCCTCATAATTTCCCCCAACAGGATATACTTGGAGTACCACTTTTTAAGTGATCTTAAACTTGAAGTGATAGGGGCACCTGGGTGGCTCCGTGGGTTAAGCCTCTGCCTTCCGCTCAGGTCATGATCTCAGGGTCCTGGGATTGAGCCCCGCATCGGGCTCTCTGCTCATCAGGGAGCCCCCTCTCTCTCTGCCTGCTGCTCTGCCTACTTGTGATTTCTCCCTCTCTTGCTGTCAAATAAATAAATAAAATCTTTAAAAAAAAAAAACTTGAAGTGATAATTAAATCTTCAGGTATAATTACCCAAATCTGGGTGAAATTCTCTTAGCTTAAAAAGCTTATTCCTTCAGATATTTTCTATAAGCATCCCAAGTCCTGTTATTTCATGTAAGGTACCTTCCCCAAGCAGTACAATATTATTCAAACTGAAGGTCATGGATTGAATGCCCTACAGGCATTAAAGGACATTTAAGGATTTGAACATAAGATGCCACTTTCTCTTTTGAACTGTAGCTTTGGGGACAAAACTGTGCCTATATGTGTGATGTAGGATAAATTAGTCAATCACAGAACTTACATGGGCTTTCAAAGCATCCTGGTGGTGTCTTTTCCCTTTAAGTGTGTTGTCTTTACTGACTACTAAATTATTAATATGGGAGGTGTTCAGTAAGGTTAATTAGCATCTGTGACATTCTGGGAGTTTGCAGTCTGTCTTCCATATACACTTCAGTGTTTCTTGTCTTCTAGATCTTTGTTGTTCTCATCCTGGTTTCTGCGGGTCTTGCCATTGGCCATGCTTACTGGGAAGCTCAAGTTGGCAACTATTCTTGGTACCTCTATGATGGAGAAGACTATACACCCTCCTACCGTGGATTCCTAAATTTCTGGGGCTACATCATTATTCTAAACACCATGGTGCCCATCTCTCTTTATGTCAGGTAAGGCTGACCTCTCATGGGCCTCCTGCTTTAAGGGAAGTGTGAATACATTTTCCCAACTTCGTACCTTCATTTCTATCAGTAATTGTTGGTCTTTGAGGCCATAAGGAAGAAGTAAGAAGATAACATTCATTTCAGGACTGGGGGTAATAGGAGGAAAGGAAATCAACACTGGAGTGTCTGGTCCATGCCAGGCATAGCACCTTGTGTCATGACCACTTTGCAGATGAGACCACCAGGGTTCAGAAGTCACTCCTTCTCAGTGGACTTCAGAGCCTGAGCTTCGGAAAGGGCCTTGGGAGAAGGTGGAGATTTCTAGTGTCATGGGAAAACTTAGTTGTTTTCCTTTTCAGGAGCCTTCCTAATCTCTTATCTGGGTCTTCTTTATTACCACCTGGCACATCCCTTGCTTGTAAAATGCTTCCTGGCCACTACTTTCCGTTGGGAATGCCCCTCTCCCTGCCCTCAGTCCGCCTCTCAGAACGTTCTGTTTCTCATCTCAATCTCAACCACAATAGAGGAGTCAAGGTCCTATCTCTGACAGTGGTGGTCATCTTGCTTGATAAGATTCCTTCCTTGTTCATTTTTTTCCTTCTTTAATCTCAAGGATTGCTGTCATTTAGCAGTTGGATTTTAGATCCCCTGGAAGGGGAGTTGTGTCTTGGAATATACCCAGCAGCCAGAGTCCCCTCTGAGTTCCAATTAAGTAACAGCCCAGAGACATACAGGATCACATATACTTCTGTAATTAGAAGCAATTATTTTATTTTAATTTTATTACATGTGCATTTGTTTGATTTGTAATTTTATTATATGTAGTTACTGCTGTTCTCTCACCGTGGAGTAGAGCCCTGGGGAGCCATGTGTTTGCAGCCACTTAAACAACAACAACAACAAAAAAACACCTGAGATGAGTTTTACCTTTGTTGAGGGAGCTATTAAACGGATTATTTTGTTTAAAACTGTATGTTACAAAATAAACTGTGTGTCAGTTTCGGTTTTTAAAAAGTCATGTCGTGAGTAATGTGATTTCCTTATTTCTCTTGGAAATAAAGGTCTTTCTAGAGCATAAGTCAGATCAGGTCATTCTCCTTTGTTTTCTACCCTATGGTAGCTTTCCATTGCCTTCAGGATAAACTCATTATTGAGGCCACGCTGTGACCCACAGGGCCCGGTGTGGTCTGTTGCTCTCCTCTCCCCCAACTCATCACCTTCTGTATCTCGCCCCCTCCTTAGGCTCCCTCAACTCCAGCCCCCTTGTTGCTCCTTAGTACTTGCCACAGAGCCTCTGCACCTGCTCTGGTCCTTGCCTGGAATGTTTTTGCCTCTTACCTACGTGGTTGCTCTTTCATTCCCTTCAGGCCTCTGCTTGGACATCCCCTTACATGCTAGCCTTTTCTGACCCACTCCATCTTAGAAATCTCCTCTGTTCTCTGTTGCTCTCCATCTTCGCTTTACCCTGCTTTGATGTTCTGTGGGGAATTTTCACCACATGCTATATTCACAGGTTTCTGTATTTGTCCCCATTAGAAGGTAACCTCCTTAAAAACAGGGATTTGGTCTGTTCTGTTTCCTGATGTGGCCTCCTGTACCTAGAATGGTGTCTGTACATAGAGAGCACTCAGGAAATACTTATAGGGAAGAGAGAAGGAGTTCTTTTTCCATCTCTTTAGTTTATTATAAGACATCTTTTGCCCATTCAACCTTGGCTGAATATGTAAAAAGCTTCCTTAGAACTGTGATATATTTAATCCCTTTGAGTTTTAAAATTGAGATGATTCTTTTAGAGTATCTTACTTGGGACATTCTTTAACTCCATAAAAATTTAGGAAAAAAAAAAAAACCCTGCTTTTTCACAGTGTGGAATCACAATGTAGGAGTTAATTGCCAAGAGCCCTAGGGCCTACTTGGGAGCACACAGTGTCTGTAACCTTGTGGACCCTCCCCTCCAGCTGGGGGCAGAGGTGAGCACGGGCCATTTCAGCTGTCTCCGGGTGCCATGGGAATGAGAGAATGAGAGAGGGATTGCTTCGTTGTCACCATGTCGCCAGTCCCACAGGGCACTGGGGTCAGACATACTCAGGATTGCGTGAGAAATCAAGGCTGGAGAAAGATGTGTCTGGTCAGGAGAACCCGGAGGCTGGGCTCATGGACCCTGCAGGGCTCATGGGCAGCTCGTTCCCATGCACGCGAGTGTAGATGAAGCCCGCTCCCTGCCTCTCGGATCTGAGAGGGCCATCCAGAGTAACCTTTCGTCTTGTCTTCCCAGTGTGGAAGTGATCCGTCTTGGACAGAGTTACTTCATAAACTGGGACCTGCAGATGTACTATCCTGAGAAGGACACGCCTGCAAAGGCCAGAACCACCACGCTGAACGAGCAACTCGGCCAGATCCATTACATTTTCTCAGACAAGACGGGGACGCTCACACAAAACATCATGACGTTTAAGAAGTGCTGCATCAATGGGCAAATCTATGGTGAGTGGAAGCTGTCGCTCGGTCCCCCGGGGCCCGTGTGACCAGGGCCCACCTTTCCAGAATTGCCGGTGTCCTCCCCAAGCCCAGCCCTCGTGGCCATTCTGGGCTGAGTTCTGAGGTGGCTTCGCTGGTGGCCTCGGGAACACATGCGTGGGAGAGGTCAGCGGTCAGAGGTAGGCACACATGCCTCAAAAAACTAAAACATAAAAAAATATGTTTAAAAAATTAAACATAAAGTTACCGTGGGATCCAACAATTCCACTTCTTGGTGTGAACCCAAAAGAACCAAACACAGGGATGGGGAGAGAGATTTGCACAAGCATGTTCTTGCCAACATTATTCACAATAGCTAAAGTGTGGAAGCAACCCAAGTGTCCCTCAGTGGGTGAGTGGCTAAAATGTGGGCTGCACAATACCCGGAGTATTAGTTGGTCTTGAAAAGGAAAATATTCTGCCAGACGCTGCACCACGGATGAACCTGGAGGACACCATGCCCCGTGAAAGAAGCCAGGCACAAGAGGACACACATTTACACAGACAGGAAGTGGAATGGGTTGTTGCCAGGGGGCCGGGGGGAGGGGAGGATGGGCGTTATTGTTTACTGAGTACAGATTTTCAGCTTTACCAGATGAACTAGCTCTGAAGTGGGTGGGGGGTGATGCTGCATGTCAGTGGGACTGTATTTAATGTCACCGAACTGCACACTTAAAAAATGGTTAAGGTGGGACATGCCCAGGTGGCTCCGTCGGTTAAACGTCTGCCTTCAGCTCAGGTCATGATCCCAGGATCCTGGGATCATGCCCTGCCTGCATCAGGCTCCCTGCTCAGCGGGGAGCCTGCTTCTCCCTCGCCCACTCCCCCTGCTTGTGTTCCCTCTGTCAAATAAATAAAGTCTTTTCAAAAAAATAGTTAACATGTGAATTTTATATCTATGTCCCCATAATTATTTTGAAAAAGTTGATGTGCATTCTAATATTCTGAAACATGCTTCATATTTATAAAAATATTAAGGCTAATACTGTATTCAATTAGAATGTTCTAACTTTTAAATAAAGACTTAATACAGTTTTTAATCATTTTATTTTTTAAGAGATTTTATTTATTTGAGAGAGAGTGAGCACAAGTGGGGGAAGGAGCAGAGGGAGAGAATTAAAGTAGACTCTGTGCTGAACACAGAGCTCAACGTGGGACTCGATCCCACCATCCCAAGGTCACAACCCCAACTGAAATCAAGAGTTGGATGTTGGGCTGCTGGGTGGCTCAGTTGGTTAAGTGGCCGACTCTTGGTTTCAGCTCAGATCATGATCTCAGGGTCTTGGGATTGAGCCCCATGTGGGGCTCCGTGCTCAACTGGGAATTTGCTTGAGGAGTCTCTCTCTCCCTCTGCCCCCCCCCCCTTGTGTACTCTCTCTGTCTCAAATAAATAAATAAATCTAAAAACAAAAAGAGAGAGAGATGCTTAACTGACTGAGCTAACCGGGCACCCACTTCATACGATTTTTTAAAAGAGCAGTTAGAACACTGTGTACTTTTCCCTTGTAGAAAATTATACCATGAATGTGTTTTCACATAAGGAGCATCCCAGACATGGGGTCCGTGAGGAAGGTGGTGGGACACTGGGGGGTCCAGGAAATGGTTGTTTTCATGTACATGGTTGGTGGGGGGCAGGTAAAGCGCTTCAAGGGACAGGAGTCTGGCCCCTGAGGAGGATGCCGTGTGGAAGGACAGAGGCACCAGTATTTGAACCTCTAGACAGGGGGTTGGCGGGGTTGGGGGGTTGGTCAGCAAACTTCTTGTGTAAAGAGCCAAGTAGAAAGCATTTGAGCCTTTGCAGGCCATATATCGTTGGCATCAGATTTTCTTGTTAGGTTCTCTTTTTTCACAACTCTTGAAAAATGCGAAAATCATTCTAAACTTGAAGGCCGTCCAGAAACAGGCTGAGACCCATAGAACCAAAGCAAGGTGGGGTGGAACTCTGCACACTGAAGGAGATTCCATTTCTTTTGTCCTGTTTGTTCCTCAGGAGACCATCGGGATGCTTCGCAAAACATTCACAGCAAGATAGAGGTGAGTCCTTTCACTTCGGGAAGGGTTCGGGGGTATGCATTTGTTGCCCATGATGGCTGAAACAAAGTACCACAAAATGGGGGGCTGAAAACAACAGAAGTTCATTCTCTCACAGCTCTGGAGGCCCAAAGTATGAAGTCAAGCTCCCAGCAGGGCCACGCTCCCTCTGAGGTCCTAGAGAAGAATCCTCCCTTGCCTCCTCCTAGCTTCTGGTGGTGGCCTGTCGTCCTTGCCATTCCTTGGCTTACAGACCCGACCCTAAAACGTCTGCTTCCTTCATCCCATGATGGTCTCCCTGGGTATCTGTGTGTCTGTGTCCAGATTTCCCTCCTCTTATAAAGACACCAGTCACTGGATTAGCGTCCCCCGTCATCCAGTAGGACCTCCTCTTAACTCGATTCCATCTGCAAAGACCTTATTTCCAAATAAGGTCGTCCTCACAGCTACCGGGGGTCAGGATTTCCACGTATCTTTCTGGGGGATGCCGTTTCAAACCCACCACAGGGTACCTTTTTGTTTTAAGACAGATGTGAGCCTCTCGACACCAAAGGGTGTGTTAAAAATCCCAAGATCACTTTTCCAGAAGGACTTGGCCTCGAAGACAAGCCGCTATCGTTGGTGAAGCGCACGTGGACATTCTCAGACTCTCATGTCCGTTTCTTCTGTCCACTTTTCTCAGCAAGTCGACTTTAGCTGGAATCCGTTTGCTGATGGGAAGCTTGCGTTTCATGACCACTATCTCATTGAGCAAATCCAGTCAGGGAAAGAGTCGGAAGTCCGCCAGTTTTTCTTCCTGCTTGCGGTCTGCCACACGGTCATGGTGGATCGTCTGGACGGTGAGTGTGTCTCTGGCATCTCGGACGCGGGGAACGGTGTTCTCGTCCGCAGGTAACTCACACTGGGCACTCATGTGCCTATAAAGTACCGGATGTGTGTCTTTTACTCAGTGAACATCAGCGAGCCCTCACCCCGATGGTGTAGGAAGCGGCAAGACAGGAGACCAGCTCTCAGGCTCTGAGAATGCACATCTGCTTCACAGTTATGGCTCCAGATGTGTTTATCGCTTTGCAAGTGAAATCTTATCGTGAACAGAAATGGTGGACTCTTGCATTATTACTGGAAGAATCCCAGTCTTCCCTCTCTGCTATTATTTGACATTTATTGAGAGCGAAAAGTCAAGCCTTATCTGGATCGTAAGGGGACTTTGAACTTGAACAATCTTTATTACAAGATAATTTCAGAGAGAATTTATTTTCTGGATTCAGATATGTTTGGGGTTTGAAGTAATACCCACCAGAGCCTGGGCTCACTTAAGGTGCCTTTTTCATGGGAAGGAGCATAATTAATGTGTATTTGCATGGGAGCCAAAGCCAGCAAAGCTGACTTGTAGGTTCCTTTGCAGAATTCTTTTTTTTTTTTTTTTTTGAAGATTTTTATTTATTTAAAAAAAATTTTTTTTAAGATTTTATTTATTTATTAGTTAGAGAGAGCACAGGCAGACAGAGAGGCAAGCAGAGGCAGAGGGAGAAGCAGGCTCCCTGCCGAGCAAGGAGCCCGATGGACTCGATCCCAGGACGCTGGGATCATGACATGAGCCAAAGGTAGCCGCTTAACCAACTGAGCCACTCAGGCGTCCCAGATTTCTATTTATTTAAGAGAGAGTGAGTGCACAGGAGTAGGGGAGGGGCAGAGGGAGAACAGACTCCCCGCTGAGCAGGGAGCCAATGTGGGGCTCCATCCCAGGACCCTGGGATCACAACCTGAGCCAAAGGCAGACGCTGAATGACTGAGGCATCCAGGCACCTCGCTTTGCAGATTTCTTAAATACAGCTGTGCGAGCTTTGTTGCAGCAACTTGGTCCCATGTCAGTGAAAGCTAGCCATTTTTTCACACACGGACATTACAGTAATTATATAAATATACCTGTGCATTATCGAAAGTGCAAAAGCAACCCTTTTGGCATTTCTGCAATGAAGCACGGTCTGCCTGTCCAGCTCCCTTGGATCAGTGCGGCAGAGGATGGGGCCGTTCTGTTTTCTGACCTTGCGACCTCACGTGTGGCAAGTATGAACTCTCCCGGGGGGTGGGGGGGATATGCAGAAAAGCTGAATGTGTACAAGCTCCACACACTATCTTTTCAGCAGATTTCAAAGAAATCCATTCCAAGGCTGGCTCTAATGGTGCAGTAAGGCGAGATAACCGAAGAATTCAAATGGGAACAGACACATGGAAGGCTGTTAGCGGGCAAAGTGGGGGAAGACAGAGACACACCAGGTCATGAGTAACCAACATGCAGGTCAAGGTCTATTTCTAGCCGAGCACATTTTATTCGTACAGTAAAGATCCACTATGATGTTTCTAAGCAACATGGTTCTCTTAGGTCTTGACTCATTAGTCACATTATTCTGCCCCCCCCTCCCCTCTCCCCCTGCTTTTAATAGCATGTGGTGGTATTTTTGAGAACTAACCAGCTGACTTAGGCAAACATCCTTCAATCTTACAGCCTATATGTTCTTTTCTCCTTCCCCGGGATATAACAGGAAGGGCCGTATTCTGCTAGAGATGGGCCGGCCCGGTCTGGGTTCCTGCCACAGCCCATGGTATAGACCCGGGTCTTGGGTCCGAGCACCAGTGTCCTCTGTGTTGGCAGGCAGAAGGTTGGAGTTCAATGTTCCTTCCAGCCGAATGTTGTGCAGCTCTTTGTCCCACTGTCCACTGAGGCCCAGAGTTGTACGCCTCGTGGAAACTTCTTTCACACAGCCCATGATGGGCATTTGCTATCAGCCACCGCGAATAAAATACAGCTGGATTTCTAGGCGCAGGAGGCTAAAAGAGAAATTGTTTGGGGTTTGATATGTGAAGTTCCTTGAAAGGGTCCCTTGGAAGGCCCTTGGGAACTGCCCCTCCAGCTGTGATGGATAATCCAGCCCAGAAGGCCCATGCACCTGCCTGCCTCACTCAGCAGGTCAAGCAAGGCCCCTTCTAGTTGGGTCCCCTTGCAGTCCCACCTGCCGGGCGCCTTTGCTTCTGCTCTTGCATTTTCTCTCTTCTGTAGGAATAATGGAGACTGGTCAGTCTTTTACTACGCATCACCTCAGCAGGAGAGGGAGGCAGTCCTTTCGCACATGTTGCCGTAGACATCAGATTAGCTCAGCGGCAGTCTGTGTGACTCGAGTGTGGGGTCCCTGTGGAGGCACCTGGGGACAGAGCTTGGAGAGGCGGCTTTGGTATTCTGTTGCTCTGTAATGGGTGACCGTAACTCAGTAGCTGGAAACACACATTCATGAGCTGCTAGTCCTGTAGGTCAGAAGTCTGGGCATGCATGCCAGAGCTCTCTGCTCGAGATCTCCCTAACATTGAGGTCAGGCCGTGCTCATCTGGAGCTCTGAGTCCTCCTCCAAGCTCACGGGGGACAGTGCAGGACTCTGTTTTCCATAAAGGGCGGAGGTCTTCATTCCCCGCTCCTACAGGCCTCCCTTCTTCCTGGCCACGTGGCCCCTACTGTCTTCAAAACCAGGAAACAAGAATCTCCCTCCCATGGAACCCCTTACATGGTTCCAATCTTCCTCTCCAGGAAAAGCCCAGTCCCTTTTAAGGTCTGACCTGATTAGGTTGGGAACACTCAGATAATCTCCCAATCTTGAGGTCAACTGATTTGGACCTTAATGACACCTGCAAAATCCCTTACCAGCAGGACTTAGATTAGCACTTGAATGACCTGCTGGAGGTGTGTGAAGGTTGTGGGTGGGGTGGAGGTGGGCAGGAACCCCGGGGCCATCTTTGATTCCTGCTCCCCAGCAGAGCTGTGTGCAGGCAGAGCGTGGAAGGCTTGGAGGCCTTTTCTTTGTGAAGTCTGGATGCACCATGGGCCTGGGTGTGGTGGGGTCTGTGGGAAGGACCAGGAAGTCCCAAATGGGGGAGACATTCAGCAATGCTCTACAGGGGGTGAGGCTGTTGAGGGGGTCATCAGAGAGGTCCCTTGTTTCAGGGCTGGTGACGAGGAGATGGGAGAGAAAGCTCTGGCGGCAGGCTGGCCACAGGTGTGATTTGTAGTTGGAGAATCTTTTTATCTGCACGAGTTTCATGGTCCACAAATTAGTTTCTGGAAGAAGAGTGTCTCTCTGGTTGCTTCCAAGTGTACAGTAAATAAGGAATTTTCTTCAGAAATGGTTCCTGATGGATATTTTTTGTCCCAGTTTCTTCCTGCAAACATCAAGTTGGAGTTGGGACCAGCTCCTTGAGTTCCTTCCTGTCTCTACTCGTGTGCAATTCTGTGACCCCCTTACAAGAACCAAATGGAAGGGGGGAGGTTTTGGGTAATGATAACATTATCAGTGTTTGTTCCAGATAGGATTGTCTTAGTCGTGGGAACTTTTTACCACCTTTTATCACTTCATTGCTTGCCATCAGCCTCCTGTGACAGGGTGTCAGCCACACTGGCCCAGGGGAGGGGTTGTGTCCCCACTGCTGCTTGTTTAGCTCTGGTCAAATATTTGCCCTTAGGAGTGTGTGTGTGTGTGTGTGTGTGTGTGT
>ML111667.1:0-41375 GCA_003697995.1 Taxidea taxus jeffersonii
GGGGGTGGGAGTTAAGGTGGTAGGAAAAGTAAAAATGAAAGAAGATGGGATCGGGAGGGAGACAAACCAAAAGAGACTCTTAATGTCATAAAACAAACTGAGGGGGGTGGGGGGAAGAGGGGTTGGGAGAGGTTGGTGGGGTTACATTATATGTTTAAATAAAGCTTAAATAAAGTTAAAAAAAAAAAAAAACTAAAGACAAAGAAAAAAAAAATCTTGAAAAAAAAGCTGTGAGCCCAGAATTCTATACCCGGCAAAAATATCCTTCAGGAATGAAACTGAAATCAAGACATCCTCAGACAAAAGAAACTAAGAGAATTTGTCACCATCAAGCCTATCCTAAAAGAATGGCTAAGGGAAGTTCTTCAAAAAGAATGGAAATGACAAAAGAAGGAAACTGGAGACATCAGGAATAAGGAAAGAAGAAGGAAAATATGGATAAATGGTTATTCTCCCTGGGGCAGGGCAAATACATAGGATGAAACAGAGTGTCCCAAAGCCTTGAAAATCCTCACACAGGGCTCACACAATTGGACACCATCAAAGGATGAAGTGAAAGGGTATGTTTGAGGCACTTTCAGCCACTGGGTTAAGCAGCCCACAAGCCTTACTACCGAATGCCAACTAGTGTGTGTGTGAAATTCTTGTGTTAAGACATTTTGAGGAGGGTTTTCTATTACTTGAAGCTAACAGTTTCCTAAATGACAAGGCAACTTGCTTGCTGAGCCATTCCATCCAAAGACTCTTGTGCTGAGAACAGAATGACTAAAATGGAAAGTCTTGACAAGCCCTCCTCACCAGGGTGACACCTGATTCAACCCATGTGACCACAGATCTCATCTGTGGTGTGAACCTGTGTGGCATGGAAAGTCTAATCAAAGATCCGACACCGAAAAGTTGTTGCCCTAGGAGAAAGGCAAGCAGGTGAGAGCTTGACCTCTTCTAGACCAGAGACTAGGGGCAGGTTCAGCTCCAGACTCTGAAGGGAATTGTCATTCTGCGTTCAGATCTGTTTCTCCTTACACACTGTGGGAAGGATATCAGCAAACCATACTCCATCCACATGATGTGTGAGTGAATATGAACATGACAGTGAAGCCATGATGTCTTATAAGGAACCGTGAAGACATAGGAAAAATGAACTCCGGGGAATGTGAGGGCTCCATTGAGCCAGTGAAGGGATAACAGGCCACTGTAAACTGGGCTTTGCTGCATAACCCCAGAGACCAGGGTGCTACTTACCAGACCCTCTACCAAATGGCTTCAAGCAGTGAACTCTCTATCCTTAGGGATGTGTGAGGAGAAGCCAGACTGCATCCTTCCAGGATGCTCAGTAGGGATCTAGCCTCCCCACGACCTGGCCTCCCATACCCCAACCCCACTAAGACCATTTATAGCTCCATCACTCTGGAATGTGGGGGAAATGGGAGACACAGCCCCCTGCATTCCAGGTGAATTCTGTGTTTTGTTCTAGCTACATTCTGGAATATAGAATGAGCCTGAAATGTATAAGAAATTTGAGCCCAGCCATCCCCCAGTTGTATTTTGTGGAATAAATGTGAATACCAAAAAAAAAAATTTTTTTTTTAAATCCCAGTAAAGGAAGTTTGGGAAACATGAATTCAAATAATGCTGAACTCGTTTCTTAACTAGACTTGTCATATGTTTTATGTATTGTAATGTTCCAATAAGGGGTAGAATATGATGTGATTTTTCTTAAAGATTTTGTTTATTTATTTGACAGACACAGATCACAAGTGGATAGAGAGGCAGACAGAGAGAGAGGAGGAAGCAGGCTCCCTGCCAAGCAGAGAGCCCGATGTGGGACTCGATCCCAGGACCCTGAGATCATGACCTGAGCCGAAGGCAGAGGCTTTAACCCACTGAGCCACCCAGGTGCCCCTGACATGATTTTTAAATATATATGAGCATAGAATTGTATGAAGCAATTTCTAGATCTATGTGAACTTATAGCTATTTACTTATGAAATATTTCTTAGGACCAGCGTTTTGAAGAACTCATGTTACAAAACAAGGTTCTAATCTGTCTCAAAGTTTCCAGAGCAATGAGCCCAGAACTTGAGCCCAACAAATTTACAATTCAACACAAATCATATTTTACCTCTCAGGACCATCAAGACACATCAGAGCTGCAGAAAGTTGTTCAGATCAGTCAAGGCGTATATCTCCCTTGCCAACTGGTACCAGAACACCAATACGCCCCTCCAGAAAAGTCATCAGAAGCCGAAGAGGAGGAAAAATCTTCAGAGAAAAAAATACCTCAGAGCAGATATGAAAGAGAGCTAGGATGTGCCTTCCTACCATCATAAAGTCGATCGAGGATCGTCCCCACAATCACCACCAATCTCCTCTCTAAAGACTCTAAAGTACCACAGATGCAAGCTTCTTTGGGTAATCTCGGCCCACCGCAGACCACGACTGACAAACACTTCCCTAAGCCTCCCACCCATTACCTGGAGTACCAGGCTTCAGGGGCGTTTTCAAAGGCAGGAAGTCCCAGGCCCCGTCCTGCAGCATCCAGGCCTGGTCCCCAGCAGCCTCGAGCAGTCAGCCAGGGCACCCTGGGAGGGAGAGAGGAGGAGGAGACACCCACATCCTCTTCCAAGAGATGAGCCAGCGCCGGCTGGAGGGAGAACCAGGCCTGCTGGTCTCTGGGCACCAGCTCTGTCTGATGAGGATGGAAAGAAAAGCCTCTTGTTTCTCACTGTTCCCCTGGGTGATGGTTACCATGGTTATGAATCAATTTGGGGCGCCTGTCAGTTGCCTGTTGACTCTAAAGAACAAGCTCGCCCTGAACCACAGTCACGCAGGGACACATCCGGCGGACAGTGTGACGCGAGCTTGGGTCCATGGATGGAGGGGGTGCCCGCGGGCGGCTGCTTGGGGAGCACAGCACAGGGCCTGACACGGTGCCCACATGTGCACCCGGGCCCTCTCGGAGAAGCACTGTGACGCAGATGGGTAGTGACCAACTCCCTTTACCCCTCCTTAATAGGCAAGACACCCAGAATTGTAAAGGACACTCTCCCAGAATGCCCAAAGAAAATACCCAAAACCAAGCCCCTGGGAGTAGGCCCCGTAAAGGTGCATTTAATAACCACAGCCAGCCCTCAGTCACCAGCCCAAGGGCTTTATAGACTCTAGCTCATTTATCCCCACAACAACCCTTGGGGGTAAGTACTCTAGGCACCTCCACTTCACAGACAAGGAAACTGAGGCCCAGAGGCATCACCCAGTGAGCAGCAGAAGGGCCAGGATCAAAAACCAGCTTTTCTAGTTCCCTCGCAGTTCTCCTGTATTGTCCAGGACTTCTAGGACCCAGACCCAGCTTGCCCTGTGGCCTAGTGCAGATCAGTACATGTCTCTGTTCCCCATTTTCTCATCTCTAACATGGGAATAAAGATATTTTCCCTGCTATGTCAAAGCTAATCCAAATTTAGAAAAGAGAAAAAGAAAGGAAATTAGCATTCGGTAATCACCTACTTTGTGCCAAAGCAATCACACTGGTTCTCACATAATGGCTGCTAATTCTGCAAGAAAGATAAGGAACCTAAGCAGAAAGTCACCTGTCAAAGATCTCATAGTCAGGAAGCCCAAGAGTCTGGATTCAAAAGAGGTCTATTTGGTTCCAAAACTTTTGGTTTTTATGTTTTCTGCTCATTTGGTTTTGTTTACCAAATGTTATGGGTACAAGAACCCATTAGGGGCACGTGGGTGGCTCAGTTGTTAAGCGTCTACCTTCTACCTTCAGCTCAGGTCATGATCTCAGGATCCTGGGATCGAGCCCCCGTCGGGCTCCCTGCTTGTCAGAGAGTCTGCTTCTTCCTCTCTCACTTCCCCTGCTTGTGTTCCCTCTCACTGTGTCTCTGTCAAATAAATAAACAAAATCTTGAAGAAGAAGAAGGAGGAGGAGGAGGAGGAGAAGGAGAAAGAAGAAAGAAGAACCCATTAGCATTAATAATCCCTTGGGACTCTAGTCTTCTAGAATCCTCATCTGCTCCATGTCCTGCCTCACCAGCCACAGAAAGGCTGCAGCTTCCAACTTCTGCAGTTGGGATAGGGGCCTACCCTAGCCCAAGACCCTCCGCCTCCGAGTCATCTGTAGCACCCACTGCTCTGTCCCAAAACCACCCAGGCAATCAGACCCAACCTACTCAGCTTTCAAGGGGCTAAAACCAGAACTGGAGGGTGCCTGGCAAATCTCAAGCCCTGAACATAGAATGCCGTGCATTGCAAACCTTTCAAAACTCCTCAAGCCTAGTTAGACTCTTCCTGAGGCCTCTCTGTGCACAGAGTATCCTGATGCTTCATAAAGCCCGGATAGACACTTGTCATTCTTGTTGCATACAGGAACAGCACATTCTTTTGCTGAGATCAAAGAGCAAAGAGCCTGCATGCTGGTCTTCTTGGAGCTCCTCCAAAACCACCGGAAGTTGGCCTCATCCACCCCAAAGGCAGGGTGAGCCTGTTGGGGGCACCCTCTGAAATGCTGCCCAGGACCACTACTGAAGCAATAACTCTCCAAGGACCCTGTGGGTCACTGTTGGGGGTGGGGAGGGCGGGGAGGCTCCTAGGAAACACGTCCAGTGGGTGCACTTTCCTTGGGACGTGTGCCGCTTAGAGGAGGAGGGCAAAGGTAAAAAGAACAAAGATGGGGGCGCCTGAGTAGCTCAGTGGGTTAAAGCCTCTGCCTTTGGCTCAGATCATAATCTCAGGGTCCTGGGATCGAGCCCCACATCGGGCTCTCTGTTCAGCAGGGAGCCTGCTTCCCTTCCTCTCTCTCTGCCTGCCTCTCTGCCTACTTGTGATCTCTGTAAAATAAATAAATAAATCTTAAAAAAAAAAAAAAAAAAGAACAAAGATGGCCTCATCTCCACCAGACAGACCCATTGAGAAAAAGGGAAGACTCCTGAGGTGGGGGATGGGGGGCTGTGGGTGAAGACAGAGTCAGCAAGCAACGGAGAGAGCCAGAAAGAGAACGTCTATGACAGCCCAGCATGTCTCGGAGTATGGACGCCAAGGGACCACATGGGGCATTTGCAGCATTATGGGAAAATAAAACAATTTAACTCTTTGAAAAGAGAGTCCCTAACTGGACCACAGATGAAGATGGGAGAACAAACGTACTCCGGGTCAGAAGAAGTGATGTAGGACTTGACACCCTGCCACTCTATGGTCTGAAGAGTTTTATAACCTCCCTGAGGGTTTACTGAACACGGGGCCATGGGACACACTAGCAACTTTATTTTACTGCATGTTCTCTGCCGCCTTCAGAGCTGCTCACCTTCCCTTTGTGGATGAGAACATGATACTCGGGGAAGGTAAGAGCTTGTCAGGGGCCTGGGTCCTCTGCACTACTGCAGAGCTTTTGCTGGACTCGATTTCTCTAGAGGAAAGGGCCCAGCTGCCTCGGAGAGGGCCAGCGTAGGCCACAGAGATTTCATGCATATAGTTCTTAAGCAGTGGGACCTGTTTGCTTTTTTCTTTCTAACTTTAAAAGATCCACACTGAGGAAGGAGTGGAGATGCCCTCCACTAGATGAATGGATAAAGAAGATGCGGTCCATATAGACAATGGAATATTACTCAGCCATCAGAAAGGAGGAATACCCACCATTTGTATCAACATAGATGGGACTGGAGGGGATTCTGCTGAGTGAAGTAAGTCAAGCAGAGAAAGTCAATTATATGGTTTCACTTACTTGTGTAACATAAGGAATAGTGTGGAGGACCACAGGGGAAGGGAGGGAAAACTGGAGGGGAAAAAATAAGGGAGGGAGACAAACCATGAGAGACTCTGGACTCCAGGAACCAAACTGAGGGTTACAGAAAGGAGGGGGTGAGGAGATGGGGTAACTGGGTCTGGGTACTAAGGAGGGCGTGTGTGGTGATGAGCACTGTGTGTTGTATACAACTCATGAATCATTGAACACTACATTGCAAAATAATGATGTACTATAAAAATAAATAAATAAATAAATAAATAATCCAGATTGATAAACAGTCCAGACTTGGACAAATTTCTTGAAATCTGACAATCCCTAAAAAAATATTCTCTGTCTTTGCCCATTCAAACAATACATTTGAGGACAAGCCCTGTGGGGGCCTAACAGTGCAACATCAAACCTACGACTTCTCTCCCCCCACTCCATTAAATAAGTCTTCCTCTTGTAAAATTTTACATTTGAAAACTTGCAGACTTTAAAAAACAAAGATGATTTTCTTCTACTCGTGAAATTTCTCAAGTCCAGAGTCTTGCAAATGCTTCTGAGATGCAGTAGTGCTCTCCTATGAAACTCATGAGCTGTCATAACGCAGACCAAAAATGGGCGCCATTTCTCTGGCATTCTTGGGGAGTAGGCAGCTGTTATAAAGCATTGCTGTGATGGGGATAGTATGGTCTTATTTTTATATTTATAGATACATATGCACATAGAAAAGTCTGGAAGGATATATGCTAAAACATTACTTCTGCTTCCTCCATGATGGAGAGATTATGGATGATTTTTACTTCAATTGGTATTTCAAGGTTTTCTACAAATGAACACAGATTATTTATATGCATTTTTAAATTACTATAATAAAGACTTTGTAGCCACATAAAAAAGATCAATAATCAAAAGTTAAATGAGACTTCTCCTTCTTACATGATGGACTAACATAGACCAGATTTATCCTCCCACAGTAAACAATTAGAAAAACAGACAAAATATATGAAACAATTATTTTCAGACACCGGACAACAGGCAGCACTGTGATTCCTCCAGGAAAAAAAAAAGGAAGTAGGAAGGCCTGAAGGAATCCTAGCTTTCTGCTTGGAGGCACCTTGAAGCCACAGAGTGTGGAAAGGGAACCCCAATCTGGCCATGTTGTGGTTATGGAGATGGGGGGTTCAGAGAAGCTGAGGCAGCTGGAAGTTGCAACACAGAGTCCTGGTGGAGAGAGATATAGGTAGAAAAGCAGCTTCAAACTCTGCCCAGGCATGCCCTTGAGTCTACTGAATACCAAGAGGCTCAGGTGTAGAATACAATCCCAGGAGGTCAGATGAAGAGCTACCAAGAAACAGTGAGCAGAGCAGGTCCCAGAACTTATACAGCATATAAGTTCCAACTTGTCAACAAGGAGTCTTTGTTGGTAACTCAGGAGCATTCAGTTGGGACTCCTAAAGGTCATACATATTGTGATGCATATGGAAACCTAGAGCCATCAGTAAAGAAAACAAACAAAGAAGTAGATCAGATAAAGTGTTATTTTTAAAACTATTCAACTAGAAGTCACAAAAGGGAGAGAGAGGACAAAGAGCAAAGGAAACAAATAGAAAACTACTAGCAAAATGGTACACTTAACCCCGTCATACAGATTACCATGGTAAATGTGCGTTGTCTAAACATTCAGATCAAAAGGAAGACAGAGACTGGGCAAAAACAAGACCCAACTACACGCTGCCTTGAAGACATACATTTTCAGATTTAAAGCACAGATAGGTGTGGGGCACCTGGGTGGCTCAGTTGGTTAAGTGGCTGGCTCTTTGTTTCAGCTCAGGTCTTAATCTCAGGGTCCTGAGTTGGAGCCAAGTTGGGCTGTGCACTCAGCAGGGAGTCTGCTTTGGGAGTATCTCTCTCTCTCTCCCTTTGCCCCTCCCCCTGCTTGCTCTGTCTATCTAAAATAAATAAATAAATCTTTTAGAAAAATACTTCAAAACATAGGTAGGTGAAAAGTAAAAGGATGGAAAAAGACTTCTATCACGCACATAATAAGCATAAGGAAACTAGAGTGGTTATGTTAAAATCAGACAAAATAGACATCAGGACAAGAAATGTTACCAGGTGTACAGAGAGACATTTCACAATGACAAAGCAGTCCATTCATCCAGAAGATATAGCAATCTTAAATGTGTATGTTCTCAGTAACAAAGCTTAAAATATACGAAGCAAAAACTGGGAGGACATAATCACATTTATAGTTAAATCCTTAGTTGAATAGACTTCTTTTAATAATTGATAGGATAAGTAGACGCAAAAAGTAGAAAACCTGAACCAAAAAACCATCAAACAACTTGACTTAATTGATACATTTTTTAAAGACTTATTTATTTATTTGGAAGAGAGGGAGCACCAGTGGGAGGGGCAGAAGGAGAGGGAGACTCTCAAGCGGACTCCATGCTGAGTGGGGAGACTGATGTAGGGTTCAATCTCACAAAGTTGACTTCATGAACTTGAGATCACGACCTGAGCTGAAACCAAGAGTTTGGCGCTTAACGGACTGTGCCACTGAGGTGTCCCAGCTTAATTGATATTTACAGAACACTCTACCCAACAATAGCAAATACCCATTCTTTTCAAATGCATAAGAAACATTCACTGAGATAGATAAATTTTGTACTGGGCCATAAAACAAGCCTCAGTAAGTGTTCTTTTACCACAACAGTATTAAGTTAGAAAGTAATAGTAGAGGGGCGCCTGGGTGGCTCAGTGGGTTAAGCCTCTGCCTTCGGCTCAGGTCATGATCTCAGGGTCCTGGGATCGAGCCCCACATCGGGCTCTCTGCTCAGCAGGGAGCCTGCTTCCCTTCCTCTTTCTGCCTGCTGCTCTGCCTACTTGTGATCTGTGTCTGTCAAATAAATAAATAAAATCTTAAAAAAAAAAAAAAAGAAAGCAATAGTAGAAAGATCCTCAGGAAATCCCCAAATATATGGAAATTAAAAATCACACTTGTAAATAATCTATGAGTCAAAGGAGAACTCACAGAGAAAAGAAAAATTAGAGAATGTTTTATACTGAATAAAAATGAAAACACAGCCTACCAAAATTTGTGGGTTACAGTAAAGGGAAAGTTTGGCTTTTAATGCTAAACCAGAAACAACCCAAATCCCCATTAACAGAAGAGAAAAACAAATCGTGGTGTACCCATGCAATGGAACACCACTCAGCAATAAAGGAAACAAACTATAGATTTGTGCCACAACATCAACGAATCTCAAAAACATTGTGTTGAGTAGCCTTCATTGGAAACTCAGAACCGAAAGAGAACATTTACCTGATTTTACTTACATGAAGCTCTTGGAAAGGTATCTATTCCACAGTGACAGAGAGCCTATCACTGGTGGCCTCAGACTTACAGGGAGGGAGACATTTGGGATTAACTAAGAAGATGCACCAGGGAAATTTTGGGGTTGATGGAAATTTCCTCTATCTGGATCATGCTGCAGTTATACAGGTGTAAATATCTGTCGAAACCCATTGACCTATACGCTTAAAATGTATGCTTTTATTGATTGTAAATTATACCTCAATAAAGATTTGGTTTTCCTTTTTTTTTTTTTAGCTAGCATCACTACTTGTGAGACCATCTGTCATCATCTCACCTCCTGATGTGTTCCAGTATGAGGTATACAGTGTCATCTTTGATGTCTAATCAAAACTAGGAAACCCAAATCTGATTAAGTCTTAAGATCTATGTTGTCCCATACCATAGCGACTAGCCACATGTAGCCATTTCAAGTAAATGAATGAATGAATATTAAATAAAATGTAAAATTCAGTTACTCAGCCATGCTGGCTACATTCTAATTGTTTGGTGACCCCATCTGCCTCGTGACAACCATACTGGGTATTGCAGAGAACATTTCCACCATCACAGAAAATTCTATTGGATAGTACCAAGATGTAACATCCAGATTACAGAAACCACAGAGGTTAGAAGAATGAGTTATACCCACAACAGAGAAACAATCAAATCCAGCGTGTGGCTCATTCTATAAGACAACTGGCCTGGTCGCTTCAATGTGTTGCTATCAGAGAAAAACTAAAGAAGGAAAAGGAAAGAGATTGTTTTAGAGCAAGAGAAGACTTAACCAGATCCAATGAGCTAACCTTGACTAGATCCTGGCTTGAGAAAAAAGACAGCTATTTAAAAAAGTAAAAGGAAATAAGTAAAAGGCATTGGGGGGACAGTTGGAAAAAATTGAATATGAACCAGACATCAGACAACATTAGGGAATTACTGTGTGATTTTTTGTGGGTGTAATATTGGTATTGTGATTATGTTAGCAGTCACAATTCTTAGGAACTTCACAATGAAGTATTTAGAAGTGTCATAACATCTCCAATTTACTTTCTAAAAGATGGGCAAAACTAAACATGCCCACAAATATAGAGGATGCAAAATATAATATTAACAATGGTTTAACATAACCGGTGTACATACAGATAATTACGCTATTCTCAGCTTTTCTGTATATTTGAAATTTTTATAAGTTGGGAAAAAAAGTGGGAAAAAATTCTACGCCCCTTCCATCACTGCCATAGTGTAAAATCATGGCTTCCATGGACAAGGTTCTGTAGGGAAGACTGATGCTGCTGGTGTATGTATGTGTGATTTTTCTGACTGTGGCTTTATCATTATTACTTTGTGAGGGAATGGAGAAAGGGAAGCATCCACTGAAACTTCCTATGCTGAGCGACTCCCACAGACTGCTGCTTTTCCTGGCAGCTGGCCATTTTGTCAGGTAGGCGCTTGTGGTCCCATGGGGGCCCTGGCTGGGGTGGGATGGGGTGGCAAAGAGCAGGCAGGTCTGAGAAGCATGTTGACATTGCCTACTCCATGGCCACTGTCCAAAGGGGCCAACCACCTGGAGACTCAACCTCCTCTAAATAGGGGTTCACGTCTGGGTCCCTCTCGCAATGCACGTTGCTGGTTTTGAGACCCTCGGGCTCTGTTTCTGGACCTGGACCCCAGAAAAGACAGCTGGACAATTTGCACAAAGCAAGGATGGCACCTAGTGGTTGTTTTTATACTGATGTTGTCCTTCTAAGCTGAGAACATACCAGGGCAACCGGACAAGGCCTAGTGAGGATGGGAGAAAACGCCATGCTCTGGTTCTAAGTGCACTCACTGGGCTCAGCAAAGTCAAGCCAGGGCAATAAGCAACACAGGTGTGCACTGGACACGGAATGTCAGGTGGGGGACAAAGGACCATGTGGGGCTACCTGAGAAAATTTTGCCATAGGCTCTCTATTCATCAAAACTCATTTTGGTTTCTTGGGACACCTGGGTGGCTCAATGGGTTAAACCTCTGCCTTCAGCTCAGGTCATGATCTCAGGGTCCTGGGATCCAGCCCAGCATCGGGCTCTCTGCTCAGCGGGGAGCCTGCTTACTCTTCTCTCTCTGCCTGCTTCTCTACCTACTTGTGATCTCTATCAAATAAATTAAAAAAAAAATTTTTTTTAAAACTCATTTTGGTTTCTTAAAAGTGGATAGTCTCCCACACTTCACTGATCAAGGATCTCAGGCCTAAGGTGTTCATGTTGGAAGTTTCTAGAATGCACCTAATAAGCATCTATTTGCTGCTCGCTTTCATTGTTCTTGCTTCCTAAAAGAACTTCCCTCAGGCCGGAGTCAGTGTAGTGAATTCATTCTGATCCCTGGTTGGGAGAAGTTTGTCTCCCCTTTTTCATGACTTCCATGGCACCTCTTTTGGGAAAGGAAATGACATTTACTTCATTCCACTTGTTTTCTAGTTAGTTGTTCCATGGTCTCTCCCTACTCATCTCCACCCCCAAATTATAAAATTTATAAATAAATTTTAATGTTAGAATCTTTCAAGATGAAATCAGTGCTCTTAATGTACTGGTCTATTTCAAGCCCCAGCAGCTGGTCCTGATGCAGTCTGAAGGAAAGAGGTAGCTCTGTCTTACTCACTTGGAAAGTCCTCCAAGATACGCTGGCTAATAAAAGTGAGTTCAAGTTGCAGAATACAGTATGATTCCATTTACATGAGAAAAGAAGAAACTATTTATTTCCTAAGAGCACATCTGTATGTACCCAAAAGCAGAGGAAAAGACTTGGGTAGGGGGTGCCTAAGTGGCTCAGTGGGTTAAGCAACTGACTCTTGGTTTCAACTCAGGTCACGATCTCAGGGTCATGAGCTCAAGGCCCATGGACTCTGCGCTCATTGGGGATCCTGCTCGAGATTCTCTTCCTCTGCCCCTCCCACTGCTTTTGTGCCCTTCCGCCCATGAGTGTGTGCTCACGCTCTCTCTCACTCTAAAATAAATACATTGTTGGGGCGCCTGGGTGGCTCAGTGAGTTAAAGCCGCTGCCTTCGGCTCGGGTCATGATCCCAGGGTCCTGGGATCGAGCCCTGCATCAGGCTCTCTGCTCTGCGGACAGCCTGCTTCCTCCTCTGTCTCTCTGCCTCTCTGCCTACTTGTGATCTCTGTCTATCAAATAAATAAATAAAATCTTTAAAAAAAATAAAATAAATACATTGTTTAAAAAAAAACCAAACTTGGAGGAACCCAAGTTCCTTTTAACCTAAAACAACCACGCTCCCCTCTGCATGGACCCATTGCAAGTGGCGAGAGAGGGAGCCAAGGTGGTGGGCACATTTAGTTTAGCCTTATACCTAATGTTTTCATCCTTTCTTACAAGGATGTATTTGTGTCATTTGTCTAATTAATATTTATTTTTTATTTTTTTTTTAAGATTTTATTTATTTATTTGACAGACAAAGATCACAGGTAGGCAGAGAGGCAGGCAGAGAGAAAGAGGAGGAAGCAGGCTCTCCGCAGAGCAGAGAGCCGGATGCGGGGCTCGATCCCACGACCCTGAGATCATGACCCGAGCGGAAGGCAGAGGCTTTAACCCACTGAGCCACCCAGGCGCCCCTAATATTTATTTTTTAATGAGGTGCCTAGAGTAATCAAACTCAAAGGCTGAAGGGAGAACAGTGGTTGCCAGGGGCTACGGGGAAGGGGAGATGAGTTTGTGTTTAATGCGTGAAGAGTGTCAATTTGAGAAGATGAAAGGGTTCTGGAGACGGATGGTGACGGCGATGGTCGCACAGTGTGAATTTACTTCCTGACACCGTGCCGTGTACTTAAATGGTTCAAGTGGTAAATTTCATACTCTGTGTATCTTACCCCAACTTAAAACTTGTTAAATGTATTTTTTAAATGCTTAAACTCTCATGAGTGAGACAACAGCTCAGCTCACAATGAACCTGGCTTTGGGCAGAAGACTCCCCCCAACCCTGACTGAGGTGGGCTCCTGGAAGGCACCCACGTGGCGCTGGGCGGTTGGATGTGACTCAGCAATCCTGACTGGCTCAGGCTCCCAGCGGAAAACAGGGGCACACTTTGAGAGCGTCTGAAGAGTTTCATCACGGGGCTGCTTACAATGGTGTGGCCGAGTTAGGGGAAATTGGCCAGGGCCAAAGGCAAAGAAAGCAAAGCAAACTTTAAACTGCAGCCAGCAGAGGAGCAAAGAAGGGGGACTGTCACTGGCCGCCAGCTAGAGCTAAGCCCTTGCTACCCCAGAGCGTGGTGCGGAGCTCGCCAGCCCCAGGCAAGTCAACATCGCCCTCCCGGCCCGGACCGCCCATTGCTGATGCCAACCAGCTGCCCGCCCAGGAGCCAGGCTGGTGCAGCGTGTAAAACTCGGCCTCCTAGGGCCCAGAGCAGATGGAGAAAGCCGGAGAGCGGGGCTGGGGAGGCAGAGAATATCCCACTCTCGAGGGTCAGCCGTGGCTGGATTATAGCATCACAAACACGGGCACTGTCGGGCAGCCAAAGGACGGAGAGACTCTGAGGCAGCGGAGGGCGGCAGGTAAGGGACCTCACGAAGACCCTGGCGGTTCTTGCCCCTGCCACCTGCAGTCCCTCCCCGAGGTCCAGCCGGCTCTGGCTGTGTGCAGAGATGCTTTGGAATTTCAATACACCTGTTTCGCTTACATTGCCTCCGGTTAAGTTTTTGTTTCTTACAACCAAAGAATCTTTCCTTAATAATATGGAAAAATGAAAAGGCAAACAAAGGTTTAGGAAGTATATAGGGATAAAGATACCAAAAAATAAAATGAAGTTAACCGTAAAGCTACAATAGTTCAAACTACTGAGTACCGACCTGAGAGAGAGAAGTGGGCAGGGCGGAGGGCACTGAGACAGCTGAGTGACGGCTAGAGCAAGGGTCTACGGGAGAGTAAGTGCGTTCGGGCTGCCGTAGCAAACCACCACAGACTGGGGGGCTCAGACGACAAATGACACTCACGGTTCTGAAGGCTGAGAAGCCCACCATGAAGGTGCCGGCAGATCTGGTGCGTGCTGAGGACCCGCTTCCTGGCCTGCGGGTGGCCGTCCTCCATGTGTCCTCACATGCAGAAAGCAGAGAGAGGGAGCAAGCTCTCTCGAGGTCTTCTCTATAAAGGCACTAATCCCATCTCAAGGGCTTCACTCTCCTGACTTGATTAGCTCCCAGAGGTCCCATCTCCAAAGACCATCACATCAGGAATTAGGGTCTCGACACAGGAATTTCAGGACACAAATTCGGTCCGTAGGAGACAGTATTCAACAGTGTAAGGAAAACTGATGTGTGTAGGGGGAAAACTAAACTAGAGCCTCCTCTCAGATACACTGAAAAGAATTCCAAATGGATTACCTGCAGAAACACATTTTACATTGCAACCTAACATATATATGCCCCAGAACAATTACTCTCAACTACATGCAACGTACTGATAGATGTTATAGTAATTATTTTTTCTACTCTGAAAAATGGTAGTTGCAACCAACTTTATTTCCACAAGCATGATAAATCACAACCAGTGCCTATAGAGGTAAATGTGAGGGCAGCGGGGAAGACATAAAAGGACTAAAACAAAATACAAGGCATATCTTCCTAGGGGAAAGGTTTTTTTTAAAACTTAAAAATAAGAAAACTATAAAGGAAAATAGTATCGCACAAAACAGGAAAAGGCAAACTGGGGAAAATATTTGTGGCACAAGTTTGGCAAGGGTTGAGTATCCTTAATATATAAAAAGCCTTTACAGGTCAATAAGACAAATCTTTTGAGGCAAAGACGAGGACCTGAACTTGCAATACACTATGGAAATATAAGCAGCTGAGAACAAAGCAGGTGAACAGAGGTTCATAATAAAGCAGAAACACAAGCATTGCTTGTGGAGCTAAAAAATAAATACAACCTTTTTGGAAAATGATTTAGCAAATTTCTTAAGTCTGAAGACACTATTCATGTAGAAAGTAACATTACTCCTATACATTTAAAAAGAAATATAAAATGTGAATAAAAATGTTCATTGTAGCATTACTTCTAACAGATTTAGTTCAAGTATGACATGGCAGGATACTAAAACCACAGACAGCATTATTTCAAAGGATAACTAATGATATTATGCAACAAAGGGTAAAACGAACAGATATTAGGATTGCAGTTTCATAAGAAAACTGTGTGCTCTCAGGCAAAGAGAAAAAGATTAAAAGTAGGTACACCAGTAGTATAAATGGTTATGTTTTATTTTTCTTCTTTATGCTTTTTGCTATTTTCCAAATCTTCTCAATGGATGGCATTAGTTTAAAAAAAATAGATTTTAAAAATATATTAAAGAGGGGCACCTGGGTGGCTCAGTGGTTTAAAGCCTCTGCCTTCAGCTTGGGTCATGATCCCAGGGTCTTGGGCTCTCTGTTTAGCAGGGAGCCTGCTTCCTCCTCCTCTCTCTCTCTCTGCCTGCTCCTCTGCCTACTTGTGATCTCTGTCAAATAAACAAATAAAATCTTAAAATATATATATATATATATACATATATGAATGAAAAGAGAAACGATTCATTTTACTTTTCACCTATGGAAGTGGGGGAGGGATGTGTTCACCCATAAGGCTGTGTGAATTTCTTTAAAATGCCAGACACAAAAAGGAGGTTGCCTTAGAACTCGCACCCCATCTTCCCCTCTGTTAGAAAAATGTCTGACAATTGTTCTGAAAACTAGCTCCTCACCAAGTACCGTGCCTGGTGTTAGGTGTTCAGTGTCCCCCAGACACTGTTCCATTTGCTTCTCGTGGCTTTCTTGTCACAGACAGCACTGCTGTTACCCTTCCGTCACACACCAAAAAAGAAGAAATTACAAAAAAGAAGATTAATCATTGCATCCTGCAGTGTGGGCCCAGAACTGAAGCTTCTGGCCCTAAATTGGGCCCCTCCACAGCACAGCAACTGTATTCACGTTTGCCCTTTCATTTCCTGGACCTGACCCTATGACAAATTTCACCAACTGACTTTGCCAGTTGCACAACAATGTAAATGTAATGAATGCCACAGAACCGTACACTTAAAAATCAGTTAAAATGCTGCATTTTATGTATATTTTACCACAATAAAAGAAAAGGGGGAGAGCCACATTTTGCTAGCTTAAATATAATGAACAAGGTCAAAGTTGGGCTGAAAATAGCAAGTTTCTTTCTTAGGTGTAACTGTATGGTGATGGTACCCATGATCAGGAGAAAGCTGTTCCCTAACCAGCTGCCCTAAGTGGGTGTCTGAGGAGACCCCAAACACCGGCACTGCAACCACAGTGGCTGTCCTGTTAAAAGAAGAAGGATCAGTATGAAGCAAGAGGATCTAGAGTGGCATAAAAGGAAGCCAAGAGGGGCACCTGGGTGGCTCAGTGGGTTAAAGCCTCTGCCTGCGGCTCAGGTCATGATCCCAGGGTCCTGAGATCGAGCCCCAAATCTCTGCTCAGCAGGGAGCCTGCTTCCCTTCCTCTCTCTGCCTACTTGTGACCTCTGTCAAATAAACACAATCTTAAAAAAAAAAAAAAAAAAAAAAAAAAAGGAAGCCAAGATCTCAACGCCTTCGATACAGACCACACACTGCCCGGAACACCAGCCAATAAGACCATCCAATTCACTTCTCTTATTCCAATTCTACCCTCTGGTGCAAAGACAACCTTCCAGTTATAAAGGCAGCTTCCTCTGTGGCTCTGTGGCTTCCCTGCATAGAAAGAAGACATGTCACCACCCTGCAAGAACACCCTACTCCGCTTGAGATGTAGACTTCTCATGGTAAATATACCAGATACCAATTTTTCTGAGAAGGCTGGTTAATGACTTCACTCTATGAAATTACATCGACTCTAAGGACAAAGATAAAATGAACTTTCTGAACCTGTGAAGCTTTGGCCCAGTATCGGAGCATCGTGACCACACCAGGCCAGCTAAGATGGCAGCCAGGTGGCCTCACACTTCAGGGACCGCACTGGCAGACCACCATGCCCTTTCCCCACCTTCTAACTAGAAAACACACCATGGTGGGGCCAACAGTAGAACGGACTGCTTTCACACTTATGCCGTCAGGAAATCCTTTACCTTCAGCAGCCAATAAGTAGAATATTTCCTCCCTCTTTGAGCCTCTTACTACCTGCAAACAATATGCCAGGCAATTTTTAAAGTGATTTTCAACTTCTGGGTTTAAGGGTTGTTTTGTTTTGTTTTTGTCAGAGAGAGAAAGGAGAGCATGCAGAGAGAGGAGTAGACTCCCCACTGAACAGGGAGCCCGATGTAGGACTCGATCCCAGGACCCTGGGATCATGACCTGAGCCGAAGACAGACAATTGACTGAGCCGCCCAGGCAACTCAACTTTTGGGTTTTTCATTTGACCTTCCTCATCTTAAGTGCGTTTATAATTGCCCTGTTCATCTCTGAACAACCTTACTAAAAATTATCCACATATTTATGACTATCTGATCAGAGTACTGCCAAGTACAGCCCACCTGGTTTTCTCATGGCAAGGCAGCCGGCACTGTACAGAAGAGTGAACTGCCCCCTGCCCCAGCGCTCTGCCAGACTGCGTTTCTGATCTGAATGATGCCTGCTCATCTGTTCACAGATGTTCATCTGCTGTGGCCTCTCGTTCTGCATCCTCTGATGCAGTATACAATTTGGACACATAATGGGTTGGAGCAAGGGATGGTGCTGAGGGGCCATAAAGGTGAAGACCACAACACTGGATTAAAGAAACAAATTGTATGCCTGAGTTGCCTTCAAAGAAAGGAACAACAAATGGTCACTTATGAAGGGCGGACTTCATAACCCCTGCAGCCCGGGAGGACTGACCAGGAACATTACTTATAGTTTAAAGAAATCAGCTGAGGGTTGTCATGAATTCAGATTTGAACAGAATGAAAAGTAAATGAATGCCAATCCTCCCTACCTTATGGACACGCTGTCTTGGATGTGTCTCTCGAGGCTTCTCTTCTCCAATGCTGGGGCACCAGGCCCGGGTGCTCTTCCTGTGTGCCTTCACTCCACGGGAAGCTCACCCAGTCTTGTGGCTTTACTGTCACATACATGTCAATACCAAATCTCTGCCTCCCTCTCAACCTTTCCCCAAGTCAACTGGGTATGTATTCACATTCCTAATTAGGTATCTATAACTCAGCATGTCTGAAACTCAATTCCTCATCGACTTTTCTAAAACCTGTTTCGCCCACAGCATCATCCTTATGCTCTAAAAACAAAACAAAACACCTGAGAGTCTTATCTGACTCCTCCACCTCTCTCATACCTCGTAGGAAATCCCATTAACTCTAACTTTAAAACAATCCCAGAAACCAACCAAACTCCATGACCGTCACCCTGACCTAAGTCACCATCATCTCTCATTTGTATTACTACAAAAGCATCCTACTGGCTTCTGCCTGTTAGGATACAGTCCAATTTCTCAACATAGCACCAGGGCGATCTAAAATTCTCACCACAGAAGCCAGAGCACAGAGCACTTCTCTGCTCAAACGCTACAACCATGTTTCACTGAGAGCATGGCTAGTCCCTACCGTGGCCTGAAAAGGCCTTATGCAACCTGACTGCTCATTATCTCTGCTAACCTCTGGATGCAGTCTGCCTTTCTCCCTCTGTTCCAGTCTCATTGACCTCTCTCTACAACACAATCAGGCATGTGTTAGCCAGCCATAGGGCCTTTGCTCAGTTTCCTCCCTCAAACTCTCTTCCCCAGATACACACTTGCTAATTCCCTCATCCTTCCCAGTCTATGTGAGATCAAATCTCACCATCTCAATAAACCCTAACCTGATGTGTGCTTAATTCTGCAACCTACACTCCCCCCACCCTGACTCCCCATTTCCATACTCCACTTCCCCCTCCCCATGTTACCACCCTCTAACATACTACACAGAGCTTACTCTTTATACATTGTTTCTGCATAGATCTCTCCGGGAGAACATCAGCTCCTCAGGACACAATTCAGTGATGTATACCAAGCAACTACAAAATCCCTGGTAGAGTTGGCAATCAACTGATATTTGTTAAATGAACGAAATGTAAAATGACTTAACTTCTGTAGGAAACAGCCTTATATATAGCATCAATATACCCTGTGTTCTCACTACCAAGATCCTGCTTCTGACCCTCAAACACCCCTGTACATTTAAACTTCAAAAGCCCCAAACCTAAAAGCTTGACATGTCAAAATATATCTATACTTGGAGCGCCTGGGTGCTCAGTGGGCTAAGCCTCTGCCTTTGGCTCAGGTCATGGTCTCAGGGTCCTGGGATCGAGCCCCACATCAGGCTCTCTGCTCAGCAGGGAGTCTGCTTCCCTTCCTCTGTCTGCCTCTCTGCCTACTTGTGATCTCTGTCAAGTAAATAAAATCTTTAAAAACCATATTTATACTCAATATATATTCACCTATACCAAAGAACTACTTCTTACAAATTAATCTCAAATACCACTGCCTATTTAGTATTCTTGCTAAAAAAAATTTAAGCCAGAATCTATTAACAGACAAATCCAGATTGTAAAACATTCTCCAACACAGCTTAATTTACATGGAATCATTTAAACATTAAATCATCACACACACACACACACACACACACACACACACAGGAGAGTTCTGGATTAACAGAGCAAGAATGCAACCAAATACAATGTATAACTGTTGATGTTGATGGAAGGTTAACTTCTCAAAACAAAAGGTGGGGAAAAAAATTTAATCTCAGAAAAGATGACCCCACCCACACAGAATGTTGCCTGGATTAGGAATGGGAAATGTAGTAAAAAATACCCTGAAACCAGGAATGTCTTTGGAACAAGCCTAATTAAGCCCTGGATCAGTCTAACCCAAAATATAATGAGTAAGCAATCACTACACACTGTAGTCTGTGGCTCCCTCATGAGAGTCGGGTACAGGGAAGTGAGATTCAGACAAGGCAGGACCCAGTGGATGAGCGCTCTTGTCCTGGCCCTGGTGATGCCACTGCAGCCTCAGCAGTGGAAGCATCATCCAGCCAAACGGGGCTGCATCTCAACTCAAAGTTCCTGGTTCTTTCACTGCATTGCAAATTCTAGGTTTTCCAACAAACGCTGAGAGCGATTTTCACCTTTTAATGCTAGTGGAGTAAGATCACTTTGACACCTGCACACGAGTCCAAACATGGCTATGTTCTTCTACATATACCACAAGACAAGCACCGGGTAAAGATGAATATTTATTCACTTTACAAAGAGAATGGTATTAAATTGCCATAAACAGTTCCATTTATAGACAAATATAACTGTACATTACAGCAGTAGCGGCTCAAACTTGTCTTCCCAAGATGCTTGTGTGGCTCCAGCTCTGTGAGCTGAGCACAGAAATCTCTGTTCTGCCATTAAGCTTAAAAAGTCCCTCAGAGATAATGGTTTTGTGTTTTACATATTCACAGGTGGTAAAAATAAACCCATCTCCCAGCCCTCCCTTAGAGTTGAGCTTCCATCTGCATGTTCCCTAGAGAGCACTAAACAAATACTGGCTCCTTCTTTTAATTAAAAAAAAATTACTGATAATTTGAAAAGGCTTTTGTAGCACACCAAAATACTTATTTATACATACATAAAAAGTCTCGAGTCAGATTTATTATCTTAAAGGTAAACAGATACCCTAACACTGCCAAGAGTGGGTAATGAAAAGGAAGGAAAACATTAAATTACTGAATTATAAAAATATTTTCTTTGGAAAAAAATTCCAACAAGGTTATCATTAATATCTAAAACCAAAGAGAAAAAATAAACAGTTGTTCTTTGATCCATTAGTAATTTAAATAAAAATGAAAACCTCTTCAAAAGCAGCTATAACTGAATTTTTTAAAAAGTTGCAGATAATGAGTACTTCTAAATCTATACACTGATGATTCTTTACAGGCAACTTGCAGTCAAGAAAAATCCTTAATATGGCTAATTCTTTAGTTTTTTAATTACCATAATTTTTTGTGTGTTTTAAAAAAATATTCCACATGACAGCTTAAAAAATAAGTGGCTGTTTGGGGGAAGCACTCCAAATATTCAACCTGACTCAAATCAGATCACCACCAGTAACAGACAAGCTAGGGATACTGATATTTAAGTCTTTAAATCCCAACCGTTTTTACTCTGAATCTTTAGTTACCCCTTCATATTTTATGAAAATGTACCCAATTAAAAATTGTTTTTACTAGTGCCGCTTCGTGTCTGGATCTGATGAAAGATACCAACCTGAGATAAGAGCTGACTCCTTCACAAAGTCCAGTTCTTGAAACCCTACATGGGAAATGTGTCTTCACTTATGTCAATTCTTGCTATAACCAACCATACTGGGATATTATATTATAAAAATATACCATATATCGGACACTTATGTCAGTACATTGCAGAAAATGTGTCTATTTGCTGTGTAAAGTTTATTAACATTTGAAGGAAACACTCTTATTTACACAGTGAAGTCTGGGGTGCTCAGGACAGCGAGATGGCATGGGAACCACCACGAGGAATCTGGAAATGTGCAACGGTCCTTGGCGCCTGTCCCAGAGACAACCCTTCCCAGGAGAACTCGGCAGCACTGGGGAAGGCGCGCCAGAGGTGACAGCTCCATCAGCTTGTTCTCCATCCTCATTCTTCTTCACTTTCATTTTCAGGATCTAAGTCAGAATCTCCATTTAATTCTTTCTCACTGGCCACATCCCTGTCCTCCTCCCCGTTCTCCTCATCTTTTTCTTCGGCATCTTCTTCTTCCTCTTCGTTCTCTTCATCAACATCCTCATCTTTTTCACTTTCTTTCTCTTCCTCATCTTCATCCCAGTTATCCTGGTACAAACAGATGAAGCATGGAAAGCACTCATTAAGGACTCATCTGTACAGAGTGCAAGGGCATAAAGGCAGATTTATGCACCAGGAAACAAGGTACTCACATCAGAGTCCTTCTCTGCAATTTCATCATCTGACTCCTCTTCAGAAGATTCTGCAAGGGGAAAAGCCCAGCCTTAAGTTTGTAACCAACAAGCAGAGGGCAGAGCCCTAACAACTAAACAGTCAGATTCCTGAATTTACTTTTAGAAATACTGCATTCAGCAATCATCCATCTAAGCAGTAACATTAATATTCTTATCCACAAAGAAGTCCATTTATTATATTCTTCCATCAAGATCTCACTGAGTAGGACAAAGTACCAAAAACCTAACAAAATCCAGCTTTAAAAAACTAAGCCGAGGATGTGGAGAAAAGGGAACCCTTGTGGTACTGCTAGTAGACATGTAAGTTGGCGCAATCACTATTGCAAACAGTACGGACGATCCCCAAGAAATTACAAAGAAAGCTACGGGTGTTCCACCAATTCTACTACTGGGTATATGTCAAAGGAAACAAAATCAGGATCTCAAAGGGATACACGCATGCCATGTTCACCGCAGTATCACAACAGCCAAGACATGGGAACAACCTAAAAGTCCACCGATGGACTGGATGGATGGTTGAAGAAAATGTGATATACATTCAGCCATTAAATTCCATTCAGCTATTAAAAAAAGGAAAATCCTCCCATCTGTGACAACACGGATCAGCCTTGAGGGCACTGTGCCAGGTGTCTAAGTCTGACAGAGAACAGTAAGTACTGCATGATCGTACTCAGATGTGCAACCTAAAAACAACAAACCAATAGACACAGAGAACAGACTGGTGGCTGCATGAGGTGTGGCAAGTGGGGGAAATGACGAAAAATCAAAAGGTACAAACTTCCAATTATAAGATAAGTCAGTCTTGGGAATTTAACGTACTTAACAGTATCATACTATACATTTGAAAGCTGTTAAGAGATGGGCGCCTGGGTGGCTCAGTGGGTTAAGCCTCTGCCTTTGGCTCAGGTCATAGTCTCAGGGTCCTGGGATCCAACCCTGCATCAGGCTCTCTGCTCAGCAGGGAGCCTGCTTCCCTCTCTTTCTCTCTCTGCCTGCCTCTCTGCCTACTTGTGATCTCTGTCAAATAAATAAATAAAATCTTAAAAAAAAAAAAAAAAGAATCCTTTGAAAGTTGTTGAAGAGAGTAAAAAAAGTTCTCTGAGCAACTATGTGTGGTGATAGACGTTAATTAAACATATAGTGGTGATCAGTTCATAATATATACATAGATCATCAAATCGTTAAGTTGTACACCTAAAAAAATGTTGTATGTAATTATAACCCAATTATACCTCAGTAAAACTGGAAAACAAATGAGGTCTAAGCAATAATCCAGGTATGCTTTTATGTCCTTCAGTTATGTTTTACTGTTTTCTCTATAAAGGTTTTATTTCATTTTTTAGATATTAGTTATATATCTAGGTACTTCATAGTTTTGACTGCTGCTGTGAATGAAATCTTCTTTTCCTAGTACATTTTCTGACCGGGACACACATCAGTAGACACACAATACATTACTGAGACAATCATGCTATTGATTCCTTTCTGCTTATCTTGGTGTCCAATAAACTTATTTACATCCGTATCTCATTAACTGTAGATTCTCCTGCATTTTCTAAGTTGAAAAGGATAACAACTGCCATGGCCAAGGTTCTAGAATTCACTTCTTTCATATAATACTAGGCAGACTATCCAGAAGCAATAAAAGGTACATTATTGTCTAGTTGCTGACTTTATGGGAATGCTTCTCAACTTTTGTCTGATAGAGATTAAGGAAATTCCTTTAAATTTGTAGGTTGCTCATATTATCAACAATGAGATGAAGACTGAATTTTACTGAATTCTTTTTCTGCATCTATTAATATATATTGTTCTATATTAGTCTGTTTATGGTAATTAAACAGATTTCTTGATCCTAAATCACCTTACAATCTTTAAATAAATTCTACTTGGTAATGACATATTATCCTACTTAAGTGCTTCTGTAATATTAACTTGCTACTCAGGATATTTAAAGACATTCTAAAATGTTGTTTTCTTAACTATCCTTATCTGGTTTTGACTCATAAAATGCCTCAACTGTTATATATGACAAAACTGACTTGTTCCTTCAAAGACTGATAAAATTCACCTATAAAAATTCTGTGCCTAGTATCTCTGAGCAAAGGTTTTGATTAAATCAATTCAAAGCCACTGGCTTATTCAAGGTTTCTCTTTCTATTTTTTTTTTTAATTAAAGATTTTATTTATTTATTTGACAGAGAGAGAGCATGAGCAGGGAGAAGGGCATGAGAAGGGAGAAGGGAGAGGGAGAAGCAGGCTCCCCACTGAGCAGAGACCCTGATGCCAGGGCTCAATCCCAGAACCCCAGGATCATGACCTGAGCCAAAAGCAGATGCTTAACCAACTGAGTCACCAAGGCGCCCCTCTAAGTCACTTTTGATCAATAATGTTTCCTAATCTCTTATTATCTAGGGTTTTAATGTGCTGGCATAAAAGTTTGTTCACAGTGTTCTCCTACTTAAATCTCTTCCATACCTAGTGCCCTTTCTCATTTAACTGTATGGTATTTGCACCTTCTCTTTTCTTACTGGATCGTATTTTTGCCACAGGCTTGCCCACTTTATTAGAAAATCTGATGTGCCATAGTATGATCTTAGTCATGTTCTACAAAATAAGGTAACAGAACTCAATGTTAAAAAATGAACATTCCAATTCTACATCTACAGAAACCTCAAGCCTTACCTTCCTCGTACACCAATTTTGCCTTTTGCGCAGGACAAGTCATTCCCTTTGTTTTTTCTGATGCTGTAACCTGAAAGATAACCAAGTATTTTTATGAAGCGGAGTACAAGGTTATCTCAAGTATGTAGCCCCTGCTATTCTCCACCTTCCCCAACAGTAAACTCGTCCTCAACCAGTATGATGGATGACCTCAATACGATGCAGATCAAATACAGGGCAAAAAACAAACTTGTCAAATACAAGAATAAAGAGTTATTCTGTAAAAACTGAAAAGCTATTAAGGTGATCAGAACTTGTTTCCAAAACTGCAACAATATCCTATATTAAAGTTATAGTATATATAATTTATTATATATATACATGTTATAATATATGTAAGTTATAAATACCCTGTAACTTGCTATTCATAGTAGCACAGCCATCCTAACTGTACTAACAACTGAAATAGGACAGTGAGAACCTTTGAGGAAAAGCTAAATCACAAGGAAATTTACTTCTAGTTAAAAGACTGGACCTTGATTTATCAATTTCTTGCTGAAACATGGGGCTTTCGCTGTTCAAGTAAACCTAATCCTCATTCCTCTCTATTCCTATCACATCCAAAGCTTAGCACAAAACAATCGTGATTTACTCACTTGAGTGATTAGAAGAATAAGCTTTCCATGAAGGTGGGAGAGTTTCTGAAAAGTTTTTACTCTGCTTTCCATTAACTGATACAGTGTTCCCAGCTGGGGTACCAGATCAGGCAACTAGGGGGGAAAAAGATTATCTCACACTATCATGACAAAGTACAGATAACAGACATACAAATCATGCTCAGATACAACCAAGTACCCAGCCACCGCACCACAAGCATCTGCTTACACCTCCTGTGGCAGTGGCTGCTTGGGACATACCCCAGTAACATCTTAAACTTTCACAAGCTGACCTTCAATGTCCTAATGGCAAAAAATAATGTGCTTTTTAAAATAATGATACGGGCTGGAGGGAGAAGCCTAGGTGGCTCAATCGGTTAAGCATCTGACTCTTGATCTCAGGGTAGAGAGTTCAAGCCCTGAGCCTACTAAAAAAAGTAAATAATAAAAGAAAATTTTAAATAAAATATTGAGAGGTCAATGTAATTGAAACACTAAATAAAAAATACCATCACTGGGGCGCCTGGGTGGCTCAGTGGGTTAAGCCGCTGCCTTCGGCTCAGGTCACGATCTCAGGGTCCTGGGATCGAGTCCCGCATCGGGAATCTCTGCTCAGCGGGGAGCCTGCTTCCCTCTTCTCTCTCTGCCTGCCTCTCTGCCTACTTGTGATCTTTCTCTGTCAAATAAATAAATAAAATCTTAAAAAAAAAAAAATACCATCACCACGTATCTCCCGGCTAAAGAGGGTTTCTTCTGAAACTTATTCTTTGATAGTATCACATGATCTACCTCTACCATAAGCAAGCTAAAGAAAGCTTTTCACAGCTTCCAGAGACCAAAAAACAGAGTGACAGAGTACAAAGCTGACCTTACAGTATTTCAAACATGCATCCTGGTAAAGAACTCTCTGAACCATACTTAAGGAATTAAAGCCTGAAATTTGTCCCTCCAGGGGGGACAAAAAAAGAACCCCACTCTTTGCCCTTTAATTAGCCTTTACTTGCCCTCTGACTGCTGACAATTTAGCATTAAGTAAGAGTTTCATTCAAATGTTAAACTTTAAACAGCAGACACAAAAATGCATAAAACAAAGTTTAAGGTGATTACATATCAATTGCCATCATCTTTTTTTATTCCTCCGTATTCACAGTAAGCTCCAGGAACAGGGGAACCACAGTATCTTGCCCATTCCTTAAGCCCTGTGCCTAGCAGTCCCTCAGCTTAGAGAAAGTAAGGACACCTGATAAGGAGGAGGAACCAAAGGCAAGGTGAAAGAAAAAGCACTACTCTCTGAGGAGAGAATTCCCGCAGGCGGTGGAGCCCTCTCCACACCATGCTTCTTTGGTCTACTGTGCCATGACAGTGAACTTTACACAACTACTCCAGAAGCTCCAGAAGGGATTTCTCTACAAGGCCTCCTAGGGCTCTTTTTACTTCTAAGCAAATGAATGAGGTTATAAAATAAGCACAAGTCCTGATGCTTGTGGGAATCTTCTAGTGCCCAACGCCTACCACTCAGCCATTCCACTTACCACCGCTCTCAACTGATCCCAAGATTCCATATCTTGGAAACCCCACAGGCATTCTTAGTGTCTTATACCTCCCCTCATTTTAACGTCCTGGAAGAGTTCTCCCCAGACACAGAAAGGACAAACTGCTGGCCTCAAAGTAGGTTATCCACTTGTCTTCCCTATTTCAAACTACTGAAAGAAAATGAGCCTGATACAGATCCAGGCAGAGTTGGGTGAAACTGTGTTAAGAAAGAAGAGCAATTACAAATTTTCTTCAACTATCCATTATAGCCTTTTTAAAAAATCTATTATATGGTGCTAGGTATTAAAATTAAAGAAAAAGAAAAAAGGGAACTGTGTAATTTTATTTCTAGCTTAAAATGTAACTAATTTAATGAGCAAAGAGCCCAATTCATATTATGAAATGTATGTAAATATGTGTATTATAAAATTTGTGTTTTCTGGTATTGATTAAGATTTGATGTTTCCTCTCTTCCATTTGTAATAGAGCTGACAGCAGCCCCACAAAATGGCAACCATTTAATATTTAATTTCATTTTTACCACAAGCTATCTTCTATTGTCCTGGGACAAGGTAGAATGGAGAGGTACGTACATTGTAAAAATAATTTTGCTGAACAGGTTATAAACATAAAAAAACACCTAAAGGCTAACATGACAGTATGCTACTTTTCTCCTTCCCATATTTCTCAAAGTTCTCTATAAAATGTATTTTACTTCTAAAATCCAGGGCAAAAAAAGGGCCAGTTTTCAAAAGGCAACAATGATGACATTATTACACCTGGGGTAAAACAAAATCTTTAAAAGCAGCAGGGAATGGTTGAAGGGCAGGTAGAAGGAGGATGGCTTCATTAACACATCAGTTTATAATCCTTATTAAAGCCAAACTATTAAGCAACTACAGCTGAAGACTTACTGTGGATAAGTACGATGCATGGACTGTTAACACACATTTAAGCCACTGAACCATTAAAACAGCACTGAAAAAAAGAAAAAAAATCCAAGTAAATGAATATTCATGATTTCAAAATTAAATACAATAGAGTTATAATATTAGAAAAACTCAGACCAAGAGCTATAAATTGTGCCCTGTGAAAAACAACCGTACTAAATAATGACTGACTTTGATGATCTTCTCGTCCCTCCATGAGTCTGAGATCTGTGAAAGAGAATCATCTCTTGGGGAGAAGGGGAGAGTAACATTGACTGAACTGGACAACACTCTCTTCCTCTAAAACAATTCAAGAATAAAACCCATGCTTTACTCAAAGTGATACCAAGGCAGTAAACTGGGCTCAACTGATTACATTTTTATACCCATCGTCTACTCGCCATCAAGTACAAATAGCGTTAAGATTTCCATGCCACATTAAAAGACAAATATAGACGAAAAATGTGGAAGCTGGGCTTAATCAATGAATTTGCTGGCTTTTCTTTGTGAGCTCCAAACACGAATGCAGTCTATCAGGGGAAAAACTTGGAAAAGGGGGAACCTGGGTGACTCAGTCGGTTAAGCATCTGCCTTCGTGGCTCAGGTCGTGATCTCAGGACCTGAGATCCAGTCCTGAGTTGGGCTCCCTGCTCAGCAGGGAGTCTGTTTCTCCCTCTGTACTCCCTCACCACCCCACCCCGCTCATGCTCTCTCTCGTTCTCTCTCAAATAAGTAACATCTTAAAAAAAACAAAAACAAAAACCAACTACATACTGTAGCACTGAGAATACTATACTGTCAGCTTAGATACTGTCAGATCTTTGAGATACCAACTCTCTATTCAAATACTTAATTATCAGGGGCGCCTGGGTGGCTCAGCGGGTTAAAGCCGCTGCCTTCGGCTCAGGTCATGATCCCAGGGTCGTGGGATCGAGCCCCGCATTGGGCTCTCTGCTCTGCGGACAGCCTACTTCCTCCTCTCTCTCTGCCTCTCTGCCTACTTGTGATCTCTATCAAATAAATAAATAAAATCTTAAAAAAAAACAAAAAAAAATCATCAAATTATTAACAAAAAAGAATCACCAAATTCAGTCCTACAAAATATTTCCTTACAGTGTCTTACCAACTACCAGAGGTTTGGGGAGTTCGACAAATGGCAATTTCACATCTGATCAGGACTAAATCATTATATAAGACTAATTCATTACAAGACCTGACAACGAAGCTAGAAAAACTGCACAGGAGTTTCCTAAAAGAAAGGAAAAAACTGTACTAAAATCTTAGGAATAAGATTCATTCAACTTACAGTAAGAGGGAAGAGCAGTATCTGACCTTACAGATACAGTCTTACCAATAAAAGAGTGTAGAGCTGCCCACTATGTAATTTCATGCTGTCAGAAACTGCTTTTTTTTTTACAATTGCCTCTAAAATATGGATAAAATCAAAGCAATTTAAGTCACCTAAATATCTTACCTATTAGGATGTCCCTGCAATCTCTTTGTAAGCTGAGGGAGAAAAAAAAACTGTATTAGCGACCGCACTTCAGAGGTAGCCCAAATGCACCAATTCCCATGATACACACATCCAAGGGAACAAAGAAAATACAGAAAAAATACTGAAGGGGTTTCGGTGCAGGTCATAACCTCAGGGTCCTCAAAGTCGTCAAATCAAGCCCCAAACTGGGGCTCCGCGCTGGGTGGGGAACCTGCTTAAGATTCTCTCTCTCCTTCCCCGCCCCCGTCCCTCTCCCCAAAAAAGACTTAGGAAATCACTATTTCTAAAGGATTCCTAAATTTCCTAATTCCTCAATGTTCAACCAATGTATCATCATCTAGGAACACATTCCCACAATAAGAATAATTACCTGATAAAAATCTAGGCTATAATTTATATGAATGAAAATTTAGAACAGGCAAATCCAGGGACAGAAAATAATCTCTGGTTGCCAGAAACTGGGGGTAAGGGAGAATGGGGAGTGGCTAACTGGTACATGATTTTTTTTTTTTTTTGGTGTGCCAACTGCACAACCTGTCAATGTATGAAAAAATACTGAATTATATGCATTTAAACAGAGTTTATTTTATGGTCTGTGAATTTTATGTCAATTAAAAAATACATTAAACAATGTGGACTAGGTAAATTTTGAGTAGATCTATTATCTACTGTAAATACCCTGCTTGCTTACACACTGCAAATCCACTTCTCTAAACAAGAGATTTTCTCTTTAACTCAGTGTTAGGATCTTAAAATGAAAAGAGTATTCAGTTACCTCTTGCAACAATGGAATAACAGCATGCAGGGGCATCCTTAATACAGTCCTCTTAATTAGGTTTAAATTCCTAGTTTGAAGTACTTTCTGTGAGGAAATAAAGGAAACACGAAGATAAGCATATGCAGAAGCTAAAGACACTACAGGAAAAACAGTAAAAATAATTTTTTTAAATTTAGAATCAATTTAGTCAACATACAATATATTACTAGTTTCAGGGGAGAATTCAACAGTTCATCAGCTGCATATAACGTTCAGTGTTCATTCCATCAAGTACCCTCCTTAATGCCCATCACCTGATTACCTCATCCCTCTTCCCACCTCCCCTCCAGAAACCCCAATTTATTTCCCACAGTTAGGAGTCTCTTATGGTTTGTCTCCCCATTTTTATCTTGTTTTATTATCCCTCCCTCCCTCTATGTTCATCTGTTTTGTTTCTTAAATTCCACATAGGAGTGAAATCCTATGGTTATTTGTCTTTCTCTGATTTATTTCACTTAGCATAATAGTTCTAGTTCCCTCTACATCACTGCATTTGGCAAGATTTCATTCTTTTTGACACTTGAGTAATATTCCCGTGCGCACGCGCGTGTATGTGTGTGTATACACACATCGTCTTTATTCATTCACGTTATCGGTGGACGTTTGGAATTTTGTATTTTGGCTACTGTGGATATTGCTCCTAAAAACATTGGGGTGCCCCTTCAAATCACTGTTTGTATCCTCTGGATAAATACCTAGTAGTGTAATTGCTGGGTCATAGGGTAATTCTATTTTTAACTTTTTGAGTAACCTCCATACTGTTTTCCAGAGTCGCTGTACCAGCTTGCATTCCCAACAACAGTGTAGGAGGGTTTCTATTCTTTCTCCACATCCTTGCCAACATCTGTTGTTTTCTGACTTAATTTTAGCCATTCTGACAGGTGTGAGGTGATATCTCACTGTGGTTTTGATTTGTATTTCCCTGACGCTGAGTGATGCTGAGCATTTTTTCACGCGTCTGTTTTAAAAACCAAACAATACACTACCAACTGAATTTTAGGTTGGAGGACTGACTAGACAATGTTATGTTAATGTCTTTGGCTATCAGGAAAGTATTATCTTCAGGAATCAGGACATTTACTTTGATAAATGGGTTACTTTCCTACAGATTTCTAAACTTTATGAACAAATTTTTACATAAAACACCTCTAGGCACTTAAATACAGTATATGCCACTATAGAGAAGCTGTCAAACTGTTATTTTATGAAATCAGAGACATATCCATATGAGAATGAGCAAAACACACTAACACCACACATAGCAACCGATCTTTCAAAATTGACAACTTTTTGATAAAACTTTAAGCCAATCAAAAGATCATATACAATGAGTGCTTGAGTCAAAATCCTGGGAGGGTACATAAACTGGAGAAACCCAGTCTCCACCTCAGAGTACAGAAAAGGAGAGATGAGTCCTACTTCTGGCAGGCCTTTCCATGTCTCCAAACCCCAAATGCTTCATCTACAAGGAAAGGATGGGAAATACAAGGCTTTTCAGGTCTCAAAACCTTGATCTCCCCATTCCTCTTAAATACTTCTATATATTTATTCTTTCCAAAGGGCTTAATTCTCAGTGGAACTTCCCTGATGATGGGGGCATGCTGTTTTGGAGGTGTTTGGGTCATGCCTAAGATATAAAGAGCAGAAGTACCAACGAACAAACAAAATACAGAAAACTGGTTTACAGCCTATTTTAACAGTATCCTTTCAGAATTCCCTATGAATTTTATTTGCCCTTCTAATAAATCCATCAGGAACTATATAAAAACTGCCACTGGCATAATTACATAGTTTCTCACACAAAAGAAATAAAACTTTTTATACACAATCACTGAAGAAATGAGGGATGGACTGTCCTTATTTAAAAGTCTCAATAAATTTTCAAATAATCAGAATACAGGACTCAAAGCAAAATATGTTGATTAGAACTTCTACAGTAATTCAGAAGGTGTGATACTAAACATTCCTCAAATCACCTCATTTATTGTAACTATTAGTTATCACAAAGTTCCAACAATGTACAGGTTATAGGGAACATTGTGTCTGAACTAGTCTACAAATTACAGTGTTTGAGGTAAGACATGCTCTTGTTAAGATCCTCAATTTTCGCAGGATGTCCACTAACCCATCAGGTTTCACTGTCTTAACTGGCCAAGTAGGGCAGCTGCCCTTCAGATCAAGGAATACTAACTTGAACCTGCTGCTGCACATTATTTCTACAGAGCTTAGTTATAAGACAATGTAGGAATGAAGGTTTGAAAAATACGTAGTTTGTGAAATCCCCTGGTACTCTAAATGTAAAGTGATCATAAAATCTGTTGTCTGAACTGGGACATCTGTAACAACAAAAGAAGTCACTAATTATTGTTATCAAGAAAAAAGATATAAACCAGAACTATCAAAGGCAAACAAGAGTTACCTATAGCCTAGGACACTTGGGTGGAGTTGGTTAAGGGTCCAACTCTTGATTTCGGGTCAGGTCATGGTGTCACAGGGTTGTGAGATCGAGCCCTGCCAGCGTTGGCTTCGCACTGGACAGGGAGCCTGCTTAAGATTCTTTCTCTCCTTTACCCTCCGCCCCTCCTCTATATTCCCTCCCTCTCTCTTTAAAAAAAGAAAAGAGAGAGAGAACCTATGGCCTAGCTATTTAGAAGTTAAATCAAACTACAGAGCAGAAGAGTTTTTAACAATCTCTCAAGAAATTCTTATGCCAACTAGCAGGCTCTATGATAATTTTCAAATTTAAAATAAACAAGTAAAAATAAGTTATCCCAAAACAAAGTGAAGTGTTAATGGATACAGAAGTTAACATTAACTTCCACTGAAAATATATTTAAAAAAACAACCCTATAAACCACAGTTGTAACTAGTGAGAAGGTACTAAAGGTTTTTTTGTTACAAGTCTACACTACAAGTGAAGCATAATAAACTGTACACACTTAAAGTACACTATTTAACCAATCTGACATAAACATCTGTCCATGAAACTAACCCTGTGATAAACATCCCATCACCCTCAAGTCTCCTTGGGTCCCTTAACGTTCTATCCCTCTACCCCCACCCTTGGGCAACCATTGAACTACATATTGGTCTGCGTTTCCTAGCATTGTTACGTAAATAGAATCACAGAGGGCACGCACTCTTTGTCTGGCTTCTCACAGCGTTAAGTGTGAGATTCATCCATGCTGTTGATATATCAATAATACATTCCTTACACTGCCAGATAAAGAATTTATTTATCCGTTCATATGAGGAGGGTCACATGGGTGCTCTCCAAATTGTCTCCCAAAGTAGCTGTACCATTTTAATATTCCCACCAGCAAGACAGAGGTTCTAGTTGCACCACATTCTCACCAACAGATGGAATTGTCTTTTAAATTTTTTTTAAATATTTTATCTATTTATTTGACGGAGATCACAAGCAGGCAGAGAGACAGGCAGAAAGAGAGGAGGAAGCAGACTCCCTACAAGCAGAGAGCCCGATGTGGGGCTCAATGCCAGGACCCCTGGGATCATGACCCGAGCCGAAGGCAGAGGCTTTAACCCACTGAGCCACCCAGGCGCCCCTGTCTTCTAAATTTTAATCAATCCATACTGGGAATATAGGGTTAGCTGTCACTTTAATTTGCATTTGTGATGGTCAATGATGTATAATACCTTTACGTGCACTTATTGGCCATTTGAATTCTTTTGTGAAGTATCTGTTCACACCTTTACCAACTGCTTTTTATTGGAGTCTCATTCTTAAAATTTTTTGTATCTTCTGTATATGAATCCTTTGTCTGATGTAGGAATTACAAATATTCTCCCAGCCTGGCAGCTTGCCTTTCCACTCTCTTAACAGTGTTGTTTCTTTTTTCTTTTTTAAGATTTTATTTATTTATTTGAAAGACAGAGATCACAAGTAGGCAGAGAGGCAGGCAGAGAGAGAGAGGAGAGAGAGAAGCAGGCTCCCTGCTGAGCAGACAGCCGATGTGGGGCTCGATGCCAGGACTCTGGGATCATGACCTGAGCCGAAGGCAGAGGCTTTAACCCACTGAGCCACCCAGGTGCCCTTCTTTTTCTTTTTTTCTTAAGTAACAGAAATTTATTGAGAATTCCTGGAATGGTGGTTATCACCTCCCCACCTGAAGGAGGAACCAACACTGCAGGAAATCACAAACACTATCATTTCAAGAGCAAAAGATTTCAACTTTCATTAAGTCCAAATGACCACTTTTTTCCTGTAGTGTATAATACTTTTTGTGATGCCACCTAAGAAGACTTCATCTGCTAATGTTTGCATAGGTTTTACCCTGTTTTCTTCTAGAAGTTTTGTAGGTTTGGGTTTTACATTTATCTATTTTCGGTCAACTTTTGTGAAGGGCTGAGATGCATTTTCTTCCATATGGATATGTGGCTGGTTCACAACCAATTGTTGGTAAGATTTTACTTTCTCCATTAACTCAACTAAGTACCTTTACTAAAAACCAATTGTGAGTGGTCTATTTCTGGACTCTCGATTTTGGTTCCTTAATCTGTATTTTTTTCTCACTAATATCAAACTACTTTGATTACTAAAACTTTACCTTGAAATCAAGTAGGCTAAACCCTCCGATATTACTTGGAGGTGCTACTGAAATTTAATTGGGAATGCACTAAATATATACAGATAAGGGGAGAATTCCTCATTTTAACAGTACTGAATATTTCAACACATAATGGTGGTTTACATCACTGTATACTCAATCTTTGTTAATTTCTTGTAATTTTTTGTAATTATCAATGTAGAGGGAGAGGAATCTTTTATAGATTTATCCCAACTTTTTGGTACTACTATAAATGGCACATACAGAAATTATTTAAATAAATTTTTTTAAATCTTAAAAATATCTGTCTTCTATAGATGCCATAAATTACATAAATGACTAGGCCTCTCTTCTCTTCTTCTCATAAGCTACAGACTTTTCTTTTTTTTTAAATTTATTATTTATTTATTTGAGAGACAGAGATCACAAGTAGGCAGAGAGAGAGGAGGAAGCAGGCTCCCCGCTGAGCAGAGAGCCCGATGCGATGCGGGGCTTGATTCCAGGACGCTGAGATCATGACCTGAGCCAAAGGCAGAGGCTTTAACCCACTGAGCCACCCAGGCGCTCCTACAGACATTTCCTTTGAGTCAAATTTCCACCTTCCTAATGTCACAAATTTAATGTTAAAAGTTTCTCTGTAGGGTATGGTGTATCTCTGCCACTGCTCACGTCCTTCATTCTTATTGTCCTCCTACTACATTTCATGTAGCCCCATAAGGTAATTTTTGGGAATGGGGAAGACTATTTTTAGGAAAAAAAATACATGTATTTTTTAACTTGTCTCTCTCTCTCTTTTTAAGAGAGATGTACAGAATATGAGTGCATCCTCTCCTAAGTAATATACTATGGGGAAATCTCCATACTTATTTTTTATAAGATTATTTTAAACCCTTCACTGTAACTTTTACAGGTTTTTTCCAGGATTCTAGTTTCCAATTACTTCTACTGAAATAAAACAAAGTATCACCTAAAGATCCTTAATAGTGAAAAAGTCTTATGTGTAGAATACTTTACAATTTAAGAAGTGCTTCCATAAAGATCATTTCATTTTTCTTCCAACAACTCTGTGACACCTGATAAAAGGACACACAGTCACCTTTGAAGTGCCAAAAGATTTTAACCTCAATCTCTACAAGCTTCTAGAGCCAACTACCAGTGTATAAGAAATATGTCAGAGGAACATGTTAAATGATACCAACAAAATGGGAGTTTTGTAGGAGGCAAAATCCAGAATGTGAGAATCTCTATAGGGCAAATACCTTAGCTTCTCCAAAAAATTAGCTGCAAGAGATAGAAGAGACCTCTCTCCCCCATACTGTGTGGACTTCATGGAGATTGTTTTGAAGAAAGCAAACATAAAAACTCAAGTTTATGAGACAATCTGGGAAATGTAAACACACTAACTGGATATTTGACGATTCCGAGGAATTACTGTTTATTTTTAGGTGTGATAATGGATTGTGGTTGTTTTCAAAAGGAGTTGTTATTGTCAGAGTTGAACAGAGATGTATTTATGGATAAAATGAATGTCCCTATGCTTCACTATAACCTGGGGAGGGATGTGAACAGATGGATGACAAAAGGACAGAATGATCTGGCTAGTATTGATAATTTCTGAAACTGAGTGATGAGTTCATGGGGGTCCACTGTAGTAATTTTAAAGGTTTTGAAATGTTTCTTAAAAAAAAAAAATTGGTAGCTGATTTAGTTGTACTACTGAGAAAGGTTTCAAAGGACAGTTAAGGAGATAATGACAGATAAGTTACATTACATTTTAAAAACATTGTCCATTGTCTTCCATAGCTTATTTTTCACCTAGGTTTCTATGTCATGTTAACCAAAAACCACTTTCCAAATTACATACACTCACAAACTACTTTACAAGTAATTTTAAAAGTAATTTTAGAATGTGCTCATTTCCCCTCTCATTTTGAAAAATCACCTTAGACACAAATGATATTCCCATTTAGATCAAAATATAAATCAGAAAGACACTATTCATAGGTTACCGGAATAAAATAACGTATGAATAAAGTCACATCAATACTAAGTGGCACCATAATATCATTGAATCACTGAGAATAAATGCACTTAAGAAAATGTAAACTGTTTTAATCTAATCAGGAAATGCTTAAATCCAATTTTTACACTTATTTTCTTTCTACAGACCACTATTAAATTCTGAAGTCTAAGAGGACCTAATTAAGTAACTTCATACAAGCAGTCACCAACTTACAAACACAGAAATAATAAATGCCTCCTTTATACAAATTTGTAGTATTTTAAACCTCTAAATACTTCACAACATAACCCCCAACCCTCTTTAATTTTTCCCCCAAACCTCCTACCCATTGCCAAGGTTCCACCTCACCGCCCCCTCTCACGGCCAGGGGGACATAAGTTTCTGGAATCCAGAGTAAAAACTCAGGAACGCATTTTCCTACAGAAAAAAATATAAATTGTGATCTAGAATGCTGAGTATTATAGTTCAGCTACACTATGTTTATAAAGGCTTTTGTGAACTAAAGCCTAAAACCTAATAACAATTCATAACAATATTTCTATGAGAAAATGCATTCCAGGTTCAAAATAATTTAATACAATGCCTTTGTAGGTTGGTGACTGTCTGTATAGTGCCACCAAGTGATAAATGTTTGACTAGACTCATAAAATATTAAATTCAAAACAGCTACATCACATGACTATCACTGAGTGTGCTATGTCAATCACTTTCTAAGAAAAATTAATTCATTAATTCAATTAATTCATTAATTCATTTTAAAAACTGTCATAATACTTACATTTAGCATTTCGAAATCATTACTTTCTAAACCCTGTGTGAGAAGAACTGGAAAGCTATTTGTCTGTGGAAGGTCATCCTTTTCTTTCTTTGTCTCTATATCCAGTGCTCCCAAGCGCTCTTCGATGCTAATCTGTGGAACAGAAATGATCTATTAATTTTTTTTAAGATTTTTAAAAATTATTTATTTGACAGACGGAGATCACAAGCAGGCAGAGAAGCAGGGAGAGAGAGGAGGAAGCAGGCTCCCTGCTGAGCAGAGAGCCCTGATTCAGGGCTCAACCCCAGGACCCTGGGATCATGACCTGAGCTGAAGGCAGAGGCTTTAACCCACTGAGCCACCCAGGCACCCCTGATCTATTAATGTTAAACCAGGTAAGGCCTAAAGTAGTTTAGTCAAAGGGTGACTGGGTGGTTCCCAGATCGGTGATTCCCAATCCAAGTTCCCAGATCCTAGTGAAAAAAAACAACTGCCCAAGAAACCATGATTTAAAAATGTAATTCATAAACACAGCTATATAAGATTCAAAAAAGGCAAGCACCTGGCAGCTATTACTAAAACACAAGAAAAGACCTATTATGGAAGAAGCTTTGTCATCAGCCTCAGATCTGCAAAAAGGAAGTGAGTATTATCAAAAGGAAATTAAAAATAAACACAACCTTGTTGTTTTATTAGTCAGTTCCAAATGGTGATTTATTTTCTAGAAGATGCTCTACTACAACTAAGTTTCCTTTATAAATACCTAAAATTTAAGTATAAATAAACATGATTCAATTTGCTACGCACAAACTCAATTGTAGGGATACCAGGGTGGCGAAGTCAGTTAAGCATCTGACATTTGGTTTCAGCTCAGGTGATGATCTCAGGGTCTCAGGGTCGTGAGACTGAACCCGGCATCGAACCCGGCATCAGACTCTGCACTCAGCGCAGTTCGCTTAAGGCTCTCTCTTCCTCTCCCTCTGCCCCCTCTCCACCACCCCATGTGCACATGTGTGCACTCTTTAATGATTAAAATATTTAAAAAAAAACAACCTCAATTGTAGAGAACTGATCTCTTATTGAAACAAAATAACAGCCATGTTCTGCCAGCTTCTTAGTAACTAAATTAAAATACAAATGTTCTACAACTACCAAACCAAATAGATAGGCTTCGGCAAAGCTTCCTATCTGGGTTATCTTACCAAAAAAGCAGGAGGAAATTAAAAAATTGGATCTAGGCCAAGCTAAAAAAGTTGGCACATTATTTTTAAATACAGGTATCATGCTATTGAGAAATAATTTTTATGAATAGCTATTCAGCCCAACCCCCCAGCCAATAAAGACATTTAAAATTGAAAAAAAAAAAAAAGAAAGAAACAGAACCTCTTTCTCTAAAGATAGAACAGTTAAAGCTCTAGATCATTTAGGGTGACATACATGAAGGGCTGCAGAGACAAGTACAGTAACCACAGGAAGGAAGGTCTAGGGAGTTGGGAAAAAATAAAATTTATATGCACTTTAAGAGGTTATAATGACCACTTCTAAAGACCAACGATCACTAAACTAGCCAGGATTGCTCAGACAGCCAAGAGAAGAGGCATCACTGATAGTCAGCAACATGCGAAACCCAATGGAAATCATCACAGCAAGTCCTGGCTCCATGTATTCAATTATGTGATCCAGCTGACCACTGACAATGGCCAAACAGCACCCTCTGTAGTTAGTGCAAGTCTGTATTCTCCCTTAGCCTTAGAAGTGACCAAGTAAACACCTCACAGACTACAATCTGGAATTTCGGAATCTATGCTGCTGGGGATGAGAAAGAGGATAACAGCAGCAATCTCAGTGAGTTCCTGAAGTTCCAAGTTTGGCTCTATTTAATATATTTGCTAGAGTCTCAAAGTCATCTTAAATTTCAAACTCAGAAATTGTAAAAGTGGATGTATTACCTCATTTTCCCCCAATTTCCTCTTGCTCTCTACTTCCTCAATTTGTGGAGGAGCAGGCTTGATAGCAGCATGATGACCAGGTACCCCTGGCACCAGAACTTTTGCTTCAGAATTCACCATTGGTGTTCTCACCTGTTGAACACGAACATCGGGGGCATGACAAAAAAATGTTTTAGTCCTGGCAAAATTGAGCCCCAATGAGAAAACTAACAGCATCTAAAAACGTTTTTCTACTGGAAAAATCTAATAGAACTTACTATGTTATGAATTAAAGATAAATTTTAACTGAATGTTGGCAAGTAAATTTTTAAATTATAACCTGAAAGTTCATAATTTTAAAGTTTTCAATACCAAGTAAGAGTAAAAACCAGGAACATTTACAGATTATTGATTACTTAAAAATGTTAGAGTGAAGTTGTATGTTTTATGACCACCTCCAGGAATCCAGCTGGGTCAGAAATGCTCAGACAGCCAAGAGAAAGGTGTCATCTCTGGAATTCAGCCAGAAGCGAAACCATATATGGATGTCATCATAGCATATCTTGGCTTTCCTTTTCTCATTAAACTGACAAACATATGATATCTACATATAGATACCATGTTATATTCAAAATAAAGAATCAAGATAATTATCTTATACAGTATTCAATTCCAGACCCTTAATTCTAGGCTTTATTCCACCCTTAAATATAAGATTCCACTCAAAGCTATGCTCCTTTAAATAGTGACATCAGTAAAATAATTTCTTGATAAAGGTGATACTTATTTAATGATCATACATGGGGGGAGAGGCTAACTCCAAGGCCTTAAACTTCTACTAGTTGTCTATTCATTCATGTATTCAATAAATCAAGAGCACAGAAACAAAGTGATTTTATAGTCTCGTCACCTGAAACTGATTCCCACGAATTTGTTAAGATTATAAAGAGGATATTAAAGAGTCTAAACATAATGTTATATTATAATTCAATTTACCCAAATCTCTTTTTTCTCAACTTCTAATATAAAGTACACTCACCTTTGTTACAGCTGTTTCTACTTTGGGGGCCCAGCAGTTTGAAATATCTCTTACTAAACACATATGAGATTCTTTGGAATTTAAAGCCTGGGAATATCATTTTAAAGGAGGGGGTGACAAGGGAGAAAAAAAAAAAAGGAATGTCAAACAAAGCAACTGGGAATAACATGAAAAGCAAATTCCTATTCATGCATTTTTATAAAAATACAAAAAAGTACAGAAAGGTCCCCCAAAGCTTTTTTCCCCAAAGCTGAGCCACTCAGACTGATCACCATTCAGACTGATGATGGCAGCAGAGAAAAGTGGGTCAACTCTGAAGATATTAAGCATAACGTGTACTTTCTTCAGTTATGAGCTGCTCAAATTGTTCACATGTATAGTTTTAAAAGATCAGCAGGCTTTTAAAATGTAACAGATTTTAGGGGCGCCTGGTGGCTCAGTTAGTTGAGTGACTGCTTTTGGCTCAAGGCATGATCCCCGGGTCCTGGGATCAAGCCCCGCATAGGGCTCCCTGCTCAGTGGGGAGCCTGCTTCTCCCTCTCTCTGCTGCTCTGCCTGCTTGTGCACTCTCTCGCTCTGTCAAATAAACAAACAAACAAACAAACAAATAAATAAAGTCTTTGGGGGGAGGGAACAGATTTTAAAGAAAACATTCCCATCTGTCACCCTTGTAAAGAACAGTCTAGGCTACAGGGTACCTGGGTGGCTCAGTAGGTTAAAGCCTCTGCCTTCAGCTCAGATCATGATCTCAGGGTCCTAGGATCAAGCCCTGCATGGGGCTCTCTGCTCAGCAGGGAGCCTACTTCCCCCTCTCTCTGCCTGCCTTTCTGCCTGCTTGTGATCTCTGTCAAATAAGTAAGTAAAATCTTAAAAAAAAAAAAAAAAAAAAAAGAA
>ML111667.1:41475-83665 GCA_003697995.1 Taxidea taxus jeffersonii
TAAAAAAAAAAAAAAAAAAAAGAATAGTCTAGGCCCTACCCTAAAACTTCCTACTGCTATAGTTTTCACAAGCAGGTCAAACACAGCACCGCTGAGGAACAGAAGTGCTCTAGGATGGACCTCTACATCCTGATGTGGTACTAAACAGGGGACAATCAGAGACAGCAAAGTACATGATATCCATACCCCTGAGGCTCTAAGGTTATATGTAATTCTCTATAACCATATAACAAATCCATATCCGGAAGGACACAAAACAAGCAGGAAACAATGGCTTTATGGGCAGAGGAGGCTTACGGAATCCACATATGGCAAGAAGACTTAGGTGTACAGCTTAACAAGTCTGTCTCCTTTTTTTATTAAACCATAACCATGTGTTAAATTTTCAAAATACGAACAGCTAAACTCAACAAGAGCTTAAATTTAAGTTTTAATTAAATGTGAGTTTAAATTAAACACAACAGGAGTTTGCTTGGGCATGTACTATTCCACTCATCATCTCCCAGAGGGCCTTACTGAGTAAAAGCAGTATTAACACAAGCTGAAGAAATCACCTACTAGACATGCTCAAACTCACCAAAAGTCTTCAAAGAAATTTCTGTAATCAAAAAGTTAAGTGACTAAAACCACCCATTACATTTCCACCAAGAAAATTCAATGAGTACTGTTACTAAGGGCTCTTTCATTAAGATTTAGCTTTTGGGTAACTGGGCAAAATTCACTCATACCTATGCTGATCAGAGTATTTGCCACTAGGGACGTGGGGCTACTGAGCACTTGAAATGTGGCTATTCCAAACTGAGATGTGCTTGTAAGTGAAAATATACACCAAATATCAAAGACATAATACCAAAACAAGGAGAGAAATAAAATATCTCAAGTAATATTTCATACTGACTCGGGATTAAAATATTTTGGATACACTGGGCCAAGTAAAATTAAATACATAGCTCTCACAAACTAAAATAAACCACTCAGTGAAAGGTCCTTCAGTTAAGGGAAAATACATGACTTCTTTTTAAGGATTCCAATAAGCTAACCAATGAATCATTTTGAAATCATTTTTTCCCATGGCCTTGCTGATACTGCATTGCTCTATGACAAAGTAGCATTTACGTACCACTCGCTCAATGACGGGCTGAAACCAATTGCCATATACAAGTAACAATGACATTTTGTCTGAGCAAAAACCAGCTGCTAGAATAGGGATGGGTTTTGGTGTTGATTTCTTGCCTTTCCCAGGTGTTGCTATCTGAATTGTGCAGTTTGAAGTCAAAGGCTTTTTGCAGTATCTAGAAGTGAAAAAAAATTAATTAGAAAATTTGAAGTAACACCTCACAGGAATGCTTTGAAGTTTGCATCGAGTCAGGAAATGTAACCTTCCTGTGGCCTCCACACTATAACCAGAGTGACCAGGGTCACCACAGCAGCAGTGTTGTTGTCAAGACCTCACTATCAAAATCTGCCTGGAGCCACGTGCCCTTCTATCCCCCTGTCAAGCCCCAAAAGGGGCCCAAGCTCCAAGTGCTCTCTTGCTGGCTTGAGCTTGAACCCTAGATGACTCTCTACATGTGTTCCAATCAGCCCCACCCCCAAAAGCCTCACCATGATCTCTGCAATACAGTTCCGGGAGCAAGATCATCAGCAAAGTGTAATCAACAGAATCTCATCCTCAATTTCTTCTCTAAGGGTTTTCTTCACCTTCTTGCTCTGCGCTATCTCATCAGGGCAGATCTCCCAAGTTGTAGCTGTTTCCCCTCCATACTCTTTGTGTCAGAAACCTTGGACATGATTTAAGTGTGCTCCTTGTTCTTCACGAACATTTTAAGACAAATAGTCTCCCTCTTTCACCTCTATAACTTTGGAAAGTGTTGTCACCAGATACCAGCTATCCCCCCTCCTACTGTCATCCAATTATTTCTAGGTCACTCCCCCTCTTATTTTTTAGAGATTCTAGTGGCTCCACCGTCATTCTGTCCAACATTTTAAGTGGTCTCCATATCCACCACACAGGCTGATTATCTTTCTGACATACTATCCTCCCAGTTCCGAACCCTCCCCACCTCCAACAACCATGGCCACTCACACCATACACATCTTATCACCAGTAAGTACACCGCTCTATCCCTATCTTTCCAACTTACTGTCCTTAGTTATCCGGACTCCACAATCATCTCTATCCAGGACTTCCGGCCTCTGCTTTGGCCTTTGTTCCCTCTGTAGTCTATTCTCAACACATCAGACAGAATGACTTAAACCTTAATGCCTTAACATTTAGGTCAACCCTCATCAATCTTCTGAATAAAAGCAACGGCTTATTGCCCAAAGAGAGGGGCCCAAGTCCTCACTGCAGCCCACTACTTCTGGGCCCTCAAGACTATATTCCACATACACGAAACTATGTAATTAAAGGCCTCAAGTGTTACACACAAAATGTTCACAGTAATCTCTACCACACAGAACTCAATGGAGGGAGAATTAGGCTTTATAATCAAATGCCTATACAACCAAATGTTTTAAAATAATGTTTTATGCTTTCATAACTATTTTTTATCTAAATAAATTGCTACACTAGGATTGTAAAAGGAAGGATACCAACATCACAAAAAGTTAAAACCATTTTAAAATTTACATGACTGAGTCTTAGATCATGTTTATAGAGTATAGCAAAGACTGGCAAACTTTCTATAGAGAGATATTTTAATTTTGGGGAGCCACATATGGTCAGACTGATTTGACCCACAGATCATAATTTACTGAGCCTTGGTCTATGACTACTACACATCCCAACAGCAACATTCCCTTCTATTCACCAAAACACTAGCATTACCACACTTCACTGATCCACATACGTATTATCAAAGTTAGAAACTAAAGTTTTACCAAGGTCACAAGCTAAGTTTTCCAAGTGAACCACTTTCTTTTTAAAATATATTATTAGAACTGCCAACATCTACTGAAGCATATATTGTAAAACTACTTTACTAACCACAAATATGAAGAAATGGTCCATGACTCCAAAAACTTGAGTTCTTACTGGGAATGTATGTACTCATACGGATAAAGAATAATGCTTCCAAAATAATCTAACTCAAAAGGAATATAATGCAAAAAATATTGAGGTGGGAATAAAAAGGAGTAACAAATTAGGAAAAGAAAATAAACCTGACTTGAGAAATTTCTTACCCATTTAGTATGTGTTCAAAAAGATGAACTTGACCATCTCTGCAAACAACAGCCAACTTGACAGGCTAAAAGAAAAATTTAACTGATTACTCTAATGGGTTAATACGCTTCAACCTACTCTAATGGATAACTGCTTTAGTAACTTACCAAACTTCAACTATCCCCCACCCTTAAATAACCAGAGAGAAAGTTAGAACACCAAGGCTGCACAACTCCTGCATTTAAAAATCATACTGTCATCAAAATGACAACTGGAGATGTTGTAAAGCTTAGAAGTAAAAGTTTAGGGGAAGAAGAGAACAGCCAAGAAGAATGCAGCATGCAAGTCAGAGGAGCAAAGTCACAGTAACTACCAAGTGTGGAGACTGACAAAAGGGACCTGGCAGGCCCTGCACAGCAGAGCAGTCGGGATCGCTGAAAATGCCTCTGCGTGCTGACCTCTCCCCTCACAAGCGCACCACAATGATTGAACGCTCACTCTGGACAGTCTTAGATTTTTGTTATATTTTCTTCTCCCTCCCTCGTGTCCCCTTCTTTCCCAAATCATCAAAATACTAATTTTAAACTAACAATACAATTTGTGAAATCCAAAAACAAATTCCCAAAAATCAAGCCATTTACCTCTTCCTTATTTTCTGACAAAGTCAGATCAATATAGACAGGTTCATCTGTAACTGTAAAAGACATCACTGCATTCTTTTCTTTGTTTTCTGACCGGACCTGCCTAGATAACAAAACCAATGATTAGATAAAAATAAATTTTTTAAAAAAAGAAAAAGATGAGCACCTATGGAGAGTCACAGCATTAGATTCGCCATAGCTTTTGCATCTTTTTTTTTTAAGATTTTATTTATTTATTTGACAGACAGGGATCACAAGTAGGCAGAGAGGCAGGCGGAGAGAGGAGGAAGCAGGCTCCCTGCAGAGCAGAGAGCCCAATGCGGGGCTCGATCCCAGGATCCTGGGATCCAGAGGCTTTTAACCCACTGAGCCACCCAGGCACCCCAGCTTTTGCATCTTGAAAGCTAAGAAAGGGGACTACAGATCAAACTTAGTGACCCATCTGTGTCACTGCCATTTAACATAGCTGTATCGAAAAGAAAAAGTACTAATGCATTTATGCAGATTTAAACAATGAGTAATGTTCTCTATTCTTTTTCATGAATCTATTTGCCTATCTTGATGCCAATACCATACTATATTGTTTATCGTAGCTTAAGTCAGGAAATCAGGCAACGTGAGCCCTCCAACTTTTTTCTGCCTTTTCAACGTTGTTTTGGTTCCTCTATGTTCTTTGCATTTCCATCTGAATTTTAAAATCAGACTGTCAATGTCTACAAGAGTCTTCTAAGATTTTGACTGTTCACACTGAATCTATAGATTAATCTGAAGAGAATTTATATCATAGCACTACAAGGAAAAGAGAGTCCAGAAATAGATCCACAAATATATTTACCCAAATGATCCTCATTATTTGTTGATTCCTTGTTTGAGAATTTGTCTACTTGCTAAAATTTATTTGTAAACCCCCAAAGCAGTATTTGTGGACTTCCAAGGTCTTTAACAGGTATACTCAGAGCAGAGAAATTAAGAGTTGCCAACAATGTTAAACAAGGCTATATGCTGACTTATTTCAGCTCTCATACTATATACTAATAAGTATTATAAGTATTACTTAGAATACTTACAAGATTCTTTCTAGTGCCACTTTTTTTGCTTTTATGTTTTTTGCTGATTTCACTTTTTAAAACATCCCCCAAGTATAGTGCTAAAGTGCTGTCTCATGTACTTAGGAGAAAAAAGCTGATACTCCTTATGGAAAACAAGTATTTGTGCTAGGTAAACTCTGTTCTACATCAATTAATCAACTATATATATATACATATATAATTATGTTGTGTATAATATATGTGTATTATAGTATGTGTATATACTTATACACAGCTAATTATGTGTGTGTGTATAAAATGAAGTATTTTTAAACAGAAACACATAAAACAAGGTTACGTATTGATTAGATGACAAAGATGTGACCAATGCTTGCAGAAAACTAACCCTGTATTTCCCAGATGAATAATAAATAGTTCAGTATCACCAACTCAGTGCTCATGAGGATTTTATACAACATAACTACTGCAAATAACGAGAACTGACTGTGAGTACCCATGTATATATGCGAAACCAGTTCACTGTAAAGTCTTTTCAACAAATGGTACTGGGACCACTGGATAGTCCCAATACCAAAACACACATCTGCTTTCATTCCTTGGGAATGCAAACTTGTGCAGCCATACTGGAAAACAGCATGCAGGTTCCTCAAGAAGTGATCCCAGCAATCACACTACTAGGTATTTACCCAAAGAATACAAAAATACAAATTCAAAGGGATACATGCACCCTCATGTTTTTACGATAACAAATATCTACAGTAGCCAAATTATGCAAACAGCCCAAGTGTCCATTGATTGATGAATGGACAAAGATATGATACACACACACACACACACACACAAACACACTCTACATTCAATACGGGGTATTAAAAAAGAATGAAATCTTGCCATTTGCAATGACATGGGTGGAGCCTGCTTAAGATTCCCTCTCTGCCCCATACCCACCCTCTGCCACACACTGCTCTCTCTCAGAAAAAAAAAAGAGTATACTTGTGATGAGCACCAGGTGCCATATGGGTGTTGAATGGGTACAGAATACTGTACACCAGAAATTAGTATTACACTGTATATTAACTACATATACACTGGAATTTAGATAAAACTTAAAAAAAAAAAAAAAAAGCCATGCATCCTTGCACCACATAACAGAAAATAAAATAGACCACAAATCAAATGTAAGCCTTAACACTAAAACTTTCAGGAGAAAACCTCTGTGACCTTGGTTTAAGCAAAGATCTCTAAATGTGATCTGGACTTCATCAAAATTAAAAAACTATTTTTCTTCAAAAAGACAAGGCATATACTAGGAGAAAATATTTGCAAAGTGTATACCTAATTAATGGGTTTATGCTCAGAATACACATAATTCTCAAAACTCAGTAAGAAAACAAACCTAGTAATAGGCCAAAATATTTGAATAGACACTTCATCAAAAAACACATCCAGACAGCAAATAGGCACATAAAGATTCTCAACATCAGAGGCCATTAGGGAAATACAAATTAAAACCACACTAGGGTACATACCTATTAAAATAGCTAAAAATTAAATGATTTATATCAAGTACTGATGAGAATATGAATTCACACTCTTACACACAGCTGGTTAGAATGTAAAATGGTATAATCACTTGGAAAAAAACTGACAATTTCTTTCTTCATAGGCTCTATGCTCAAAGTGGAGCTTGAAGTCACAACCCTAAAATCGAGAGTCATGTGCTCTGACCAAGATGCTGAATTTGGCAATTTCTTAAAAAGTTAAACATATACCCATCATATGATTCCCCCCCCCACTGCACTCCTATGTATTTATTTACCCAAGAAAAGTGAATCCTATGTCTATACAAAGACTTCTACACAAATGTCCATTTATTTGTAATGTCCCAAACATGTCAGTAAGCCTGGTGACCGGAGTAGGGATGAGAATTATAAAGGGATATGAAGAAACTCTTAGGAGCAATGCACCTGGTCACTGTCAATTGTGGTAACGATTTATGGATATATATGTGTTAAAACTTTATCAAATTGTATACTTTGAATATGTGCTATTTATTCATAACCCCTAGAAACAGGAGAATGGTGGACCCCAGGTCCTGGAGAGCAATAGAAATGGAGAGAGGCTATTGGTGAAACAGTACAAACTTTCAACTATAAAATGAATAAGGTCTGAAGATCTAATGTACAACATGGTGATTATAGTTAACAATACTGTATTATATACTTCAAAGTTACTAAAATGTTCTTGCCAGAGCACCTGGGTGGCTCAGTTGGCTAAGTGACTGCCTTCAGCTCGGGTCATGATCCTGGAGTCCCTGAGGGAGTTCCCCATCAAGCTCCCTGCTCAGCGGGGAGTCTGCTTCTCCCTCTGACCCTCTCCCCACTCATGCTCTCTCTCTCTCCCTCTCTCAAGTAAATAAATAAAATCTTAAAAAAACAAAAAGCCACATTCTTGCCATAAAAAGTAATTAGTGAGGTGATGGAGATAGTAAATAACCCTGGCAATCCTTTTGCAACATATATATGTATCAAATCACCACACTGTACATCTGAAACTTACACAATGTTCTATGTCAATTACATCTCAATAAAGCTGAAAAAAAATTAGGATAATAACTTTTTAAAAAGAAGAAGAAAGGGCACCTGGGTGGCTCACTGGGTTAAAGCCTCTGTCTTCAGCTCAGGTCATGATCCCAGGGTCCTGGGATCCAGCCCCGCATCGGGCTCTCTGCTCAGCAGGAGGCCTGCTTTCCCCTCTCTCTCTGCCTGCCTCTCTGCCTACTTGTGATCTCTCTCTCTAATAAATAAATAAAATATTAAAAAAAGAAAAAGTATATAAAAAAGAGGAAGAAAACATGCAGTTTATTACACACCAATTATACTCCATAAAGGCGCTTTAAAAATGAAAGGCACAAGGGGTGCATGGGCGGCTCAGCTGTTAAGGGTATTCCTTTGGCTGATGTCATGCTCCCAAGGTCCTGGGATCAAGCCTCACACTGGGCTCCCTGTTCAGCAGGAAACCTGCTTCTCCCTCTCATGCTCCCCCTGCTTGTGTTCCCTCTCTCCCTGTCTGTCTCTGTCAAATAAACACATAAAATCTTCAAAAAATAAAAAATAAAATATTTAAGGCACAAATAATAATTTAAAAATGACTGAGTAACAGTAACATGATTTGCAAACAATTCAAAATCAGTTTTATTAACTAGTGAGACTTTATGCATTCACCAGTAAACAACCTTTCAATATTTTTGTGTCTAGAAGAAAAATTAAGAGTTTATGTAATCAATTCTAAGTATTTCCATTTATAAATTCTTCATAAAACACTAATTCTAGGGGCGCCTGGGTGGCTCAGTGGGCTAAAGCCTCTGCCTTCAGCTCGGGTCATGATCCCAAGGTCCTGGGATAGAGCCTCACTTCCGGCTCTCTGCTCAGTGGGGAGCCTGCTTCCCCCTCTCTCTCTGCCTGCCTCTCTGCCTACTTGTGATCTCTGTCTGTCAAATAAATAAATAAAATCTTAAAAAAAACCCAAAAACCCACTAATTCTAACTTGAAGCCATTTATACTATACATGTTTAAAATCATTGCCACCAGACTACTTAATACAGAAGAAACTGTTACCTTAGCTCCTCAGTAAAAGATAGTACTGTCCTTACAGTAATATCAAAGTCTTTGCTGAATTTTTCATTCAGCAACAAGAAGTCTTTAAATATTATTTTGTGGGGCGCCTGGGTGGCCCAGTGGGTTAAAGCCTCTGCCTTTGGCTCAGGTCGTGATCCCAGGGTCCTGGGATCGAGCCCCGCATCGGGCTCTCTGCTCTAGGGGGAGCCTGCTTCCTCCTCTCTCTCTGCCTGCCTCTCTGCCTACTTGTGATCTGTCTGTCAAATAAATAAATAAAATCTTTAAAAAAAAAAAATTTATTTTGTAACAGAAATGTGTCTTTCAAACTATCAGGGAACCTTAGGCTTGTTCTACCTACCAAAACACAAGTTTTCCATAAATGGCCCTCTGGGGCAGCCTGTTTTTTTTTTTTTCTCAAAGATTTTATTTATTTGACAGACAGAGATCACAAGTAGACAGAGAGACAGGCAGAGAGAGAGGGGGAAGCAGGCTCCCCATGGAGCAGAGAGCCTGATGTGGGGCTTGATCCCAGGACCCTGGGACCAGGGCCTGAGCCCAAGGCAGAGGCTTAACCCACTGAGCCACCCAGGCGCCCCTGGGGCAGCCTTTTAACATGGGCTTTTAATTTTTCAAGTTTACTCCTCTGAAACTAAAGCTCTCAGGCAAACACATACTATTTGAGGGAGATTAAGACAACAGAAATCAACTTCTCTCTTATAGAAAAAATTTTGTAGCTGGAGACCCTTAGGTCTAGGAAGCCAAAGAGATGAAGCGTTTTTAAGACCGAAACACCTATGGGCACCTGGGTGGCTCAGCCGGTTAAGCATCTGCCTTCAGCTCAGGTCATGATCTCGGGGTCCAGGGACTGAGCCCCACAATGGGCTCCCTCGCTCAGCTGCTTCTTCCTCTCCCTCTGTCCACCCAACTAGTGCGCATGCACCCATGCACTCTAATAAATGAAAAATAAAATTTAAAAGAATAAAAGACTGAAACACCGGAGTATTATCAGGAGGCATTCGTGGTGTATATTAACTTTCTAGCTTTACTAATACATAGAACTAAAGGAATTATCCTAATAGGCACACCTCAAAATCCACACACAGGACAGAAAACCAACACAATGTGATTATCAGAGGCATAATTAGGAACTATGGCTCAGATGATACTTTGAAGGTGAGCAGAGGTCCACACTAGGCCTCACGAACATGTCCCCACCCAACTATTCAAGATTATATATTTGATGAGGCCCACTTCTATATGAATATTATTTGGTGTAAATTCATAGTAACTTTATATGGTCAAGAACATCCTCAAATGATTACTAAGATGAGAACTACATGTTTTTAAAATCTCCATTTATTAAAAAAAAAAACCTTCACCATCAGATCTCATAAAATCTAAGAAAACTCTTATTTTTCTTAAAATTAAAAAGACTTTCTGATAGCTGTTTAATACCAAGTTAATTTTTACTTTTAAAAGTAGTATCAGGTTTCACTCATATGTGGAACATAAGGAACAGAGCAGAGGACAACAGGGGAAGGGAGGGAAAACTAAATGGGAAGAAATCAGAGGGGGAGACAAACCATGAGAGACTCTTAATTCCAGGAAACATAAAAGGTTGTGGAAAGGGAGGTGGTCAGGGGTATGGGGCAACTGGGTGAGGGGCACTAAGGAGGGCATGTGATGTAATGAGCACTGGGTGTTATTACATGACTAATAGATCATAACAAAAACGAAGTACTGTAAGTTGGTTAATTGAATTTGAATAACTAAGTAAATAAATAAGTAGTGCCAAGGGTGCCTGGCTGGCTCAGTCAATAGAGCACATGACTCTTGATTTTGGGGTTGTAAATTCAAGCCCCACGTTGGTTGTCAACTACTTAAAATCTCAAAAACAAAAAATAGATTTTTAAAAAAGAGAGTTCCAAGGAAAATTAGGAACAGCAACCATTGCAAAAAGCAAAAAAAAAAAGGGGGGGGGGAAGGGGGCGGCTAACTGGGGATTTTCATACAAAGCCAAGGAATTAAATGTGCTCAGTAGGGGCGCCTAGGTGGCTCAGTGGGTTAAAGCCTCTGCCTTCGGCTCAGGTCATGATCCCAAGGTCCTGGGATGGAGCTCCGCATCTGGCTCTCTGCTCGGCAGGGAGCCTGCTTCCTGCTCTCTCTCTGCCTGCCTCTCTGCCTACTTGTGATCTCTGTCAAATAAATAAATAATATCTTTTTTAAAAATAAATAAATAAATAAATGTCCTCAGTAAAACATCAGTAAGTAGACATTACTGCACTAACCCAGAAGTCCTATCTACTTCAATAAAATCAGAGATTATCCCTAATTTTTTAAAGGTTATTTATAGGGGTGCCTGGGTGGCTCAGCAGGTTAAAGCCTCTGCCTTCAGCTCAGGTCATGATCCCAGAGTCCTGGGATCGAGCCTCGCATCCGGCTCTCTGCTCAGCAGGGAGCCTGCTTCCTCCTCTCTCTCTCTCTCTCTCTCTGCCTGCCTCTCCGCCTACTTGTGATCTCTGTCAAATGAGTAAATAAAATCTTAAAAAAAAAAAAAAGGTTATTTATAATTTGCCCAGTCACAAAAATATTCAGACCGCCCTACCTCTAAACAAACAAAGAGGAGGTTCTATTATATAATGCTCTTAAATTTTTCTCATCAAGATCAGTTTTTTAGTCAGGCTCAATTCTTCATTACCAGTCAAGGTAAATCTAATACTAAATATAATAAAGTAAAACTCACATTCATCACTTGTATTAACCATACAAACTGACACATTCTTTCAAGGCAGTGCTACCTCCCAGATCCAAAAGACTACATACCAGACATTGAGTAACCGGTCATGTACTGCTCCAGACAAGAAATAAAGACCAGTGATTCCATCAAAGGGCTGGCTCTCATTAGGAGGTCTGATAGTAGTGAAGATGAGTGTCGAAACTGGCGTTGCATGGCCTGTGAAGTGCTAGAGAAAGTTAAATCTCATTTAGGAGAGGGCACAGAGCAGTAAAAAAATTAAAAGAGTCCATGTGGACCATAAGCAATATATATATGATCCATATCTGAAATCAGAACTCCAGATAAAGGTAACAGCTAAATTTAATTCTAAGCAACTGAGGCTATTTGTGCTACATTCCTCTCACTTTTAAAAACTCCATCCGAAAATACTGAAAAATCACAATATCTTTCTCTTAGGATCCTACCCGCAATCTTTCTTCCATTTTTGCATTAAAAATCCACTTAATTCTATCCATATTTAAAGGGGTGCCTGGGTGCTCAGACACAGCCAAGGAATTGTAGGTCTTCATTTTACTCTCAGTGAGTCGAAACCACAATTTTAGGGCATCATCACAGCACCAAAAGTACACCCCTGAGCACACTCAAAACGTAACACTACATCTCCACAGTCAAATACTATAAATGTACTAAATGCTGGAGGTAAGCGAGAAACCAAAATTATTGTCATTACACAGCAGAATAAAAGATTTTTAATTCAAAGTCTACTTATTTGTTCTACACAGTTTTCAAATGCATATGAAATGAACACATCTAACTTATTTAATATCAACAAACCAGGTTTGGAGGCTAACTTTTATCCTCTGATTCTACTATTTGATATGCCTGAAAATAACAAATCTGTATTCTTAAAACAATATGTTATAGCTCAGACTTCCTGCCCTTCTCCATACTTACTCTAGATGACTGTTAGGCTTACAACTAATTTGATTCACTCACTCTGTAGATTTCTTTGGTCTCCAAAACCCACAGTTTGATTGTTCGACCAGCTGAAAGCAACATCTTTCCATCTGGGCTGATACACAGGGAGCTGACACTGCTATTGTCACCTTTCCATTTGCTGTATTGTAAAGAAATAAAAACGTCTCAATGAATAGGGAGAAAACTTTACTGAGAGCAAAAAGATAGCAAAAAGCAAATCAGGCATTAAAAATATCACTTAAGGTTCTATGCCGCATTGCATTCCCTAAAAGCCTGTGTCAAGTGACTAACCGTGGACACAAAGGTAAAGCCTGCCCAATAAAACAGAGATTCTCAAGAGGTTCCAGAAAATGGAAGAGTAAGAGTTTTAAGAATGTAAAATGGGCAGCTGTGTATCCTGTGAGGTATACGTATATCTACCACATATCTACATATGAGGTAGATTTTGTTAATGCCCCCAAAACTATCAGGCTGTGTACCAGGACCAGCACAAGTCCATTGTATCCCTTTGGAAAGGACTTCCAAAGCAGTTACAAACCACAAATTGTAATGGCAAAAATAACCTGATTTAAATAAATAACTTCTGTACCACAAAATAAGTCATAAATTTAAAAGCAAAAGGCTAAGGGCACCTGCGTGGCTCAGTTGGTTAAGTGTCTACCTTTGGCTCAGTTCATGATCTCAGGGTCCTAGTATCAAGCCGCGCATCAAGTTCCTGATCAGCAGGAAATATGCTTCTCTCTCTCCCTCTCTCCCTCCCTCTCTACCCGCTTGAGCTCTCTATCTCAAATAAATAAAATCTTTAAAAATAAGTAAATAAAAACAAAAAGATTTCTAGTTAAAGGCTAGAAAATACCAAAAATATATACTTTAGGAAAAGGATTAATATTCAGAATACATAAACTCTATATTCAAGAAATAGCTCAAGTTAAAAAAAACTCAAAAAACACAAAAGATATAAACAGGCAATTCATAAAAGAAATTCAAATTGTCAATAAACATGAAAACACTCAACCTCACTAGTAATCAAGGAGATGCAGCAACAGCATAGGCCTTTTCCCTTACCCTTTCCAGCTCCTAACACTTTTGACAATTTCTCATCAATTCCCAGAGCTTCTACATTTTATATTCTCTATTCCACACCTATTCACTTAACATATATATTTTTTAAAAAAAGATCTCCACCTGACAAGCTTCCCTGAATCCACCTCCCCCATTAGCACTAAAATGCCAGCACAGAACTAACGTAACTGCCACAGCTCCCTCCTATCCCCCATTAAGAACTGTGCAACTTACAGTGTAACCTCCTACACTGGCATCACCTGGAGACTTATCAGACTTCAATTCCCAAACCCCAACTGGACCTACTGAATCAGCTCTATCTGCACAAGTAATTCACACACACACCAGAGCCTGAGAAGCTCTAGATTAAAAGATTCCTTTCTAGGAAATATGGCTGGTGCCAAAGTAAAAACCCACACATACTGACATTTGAAGGCTTCCCCATCACTCTTCGAATGAAGCTCAGCAATTGAGCCACCCACCCACACGGGCCTTCCAATCAGCTTTTTAATGTTTCATTTTCAAATAGTGACAGGCAGCCATCCTCAGTCATTTAAAGAATGCTTTGAACATAAAAGACAGGGGCTAAAATCAAATAAAAATCAAAACACATCCTCTAGAGGGAGATGATATAAGGAATCAAAGAAAAATACTTTAAATCCTGTAATTGTTATCTTCAGAGAGTTAGAAAATATTATATCCATGAAAGAAACATGGCACAGTAAAAAGAAAACTGAGAACAAAAACAAAGCTCCCAGAAGTTAAAAATATAATTAGAGAAATTCAAAAGTTCCCTAGATTTGGAAGATGAAACTGAGGCCATCTTCCAATAACAAAAGAAAAAATAAGAAGGAATAAAGTTAAGGGATTAGCCCAGGATAAAACATCTAAGTAACAACAGGTTGCACTTAGAGAAAGGTCAAAGACAACAGAGGGATGAAATGGTCAAACCCATACTAAAATAAAAATGAAGAACACGAACTCCCGGGCTACATGGTCCCTTGAGTGCCAATGTAACTCACTGACTAAACAGAAGGACAATTAGTACTGAAAACTAAAAACCAATGAACCAAAAACTAATTAAAAAATAAAAATAAATAAATAAACCAATAAACCAATGCTTCAAAATCCTGAGGGAGAATTATTTCCAACCTATAATTATCTTCAAACTGTAAATCAACTGTGAGGATACAATAAAGGTGCTGGTAGACAAGCAAAAATTCACGAAATTTACCATCCGCATACTTTTTCTTAGGAAGCTACTGACAGAGGAGAGTAACCAAACAAAGAAAAAAATGGGATCCAAGAAACAGAGGCTCCATCTGATAAGAGAATTATTTTTTTAAAGATTTTATTTATCTGACACAGAGAGAGATCACAAGTAGGCAGACAGGCAGGCAGAGAGAGGGGGTGGGGAAGCAGGCTCCCCGCTGAGCAGAGAACCTGATGCGGGACTCGATCCCAGGACCCTGAGATCACGACCGGAGCTGAAGGCAGAGGTTCCCTCTGGAGAAGTCCTTTCTTGGCGAAGTCCTCCAAGAAATAAATATAACTGATTAACGGATGTGCCCCGAAATAACATGCTACTATGAGAGTGCAGCTAATGATAGGTGTATAGAAAACTAAGCAATGAACAAAAGGCAATTATACACCCCAAGAAAATCAGAGTTTTATGCCCAGAAATAACATAAACCTGGTAGAACACAAGGCTCATCTGTAATAATATTTAATGCAAACAATGACTAGTCCTTCATCAAAAACTATAATGTACCAATACTTGGAGAACAGAGAGGGGAGAGGCTAGAGGCCAAGGGCTAAATCCTCATCTTCCACAGTAGGAAGTCAACACATAGTTGACTAAGATGGAACAGAGACTCCATTAACAGCAGCATAAGAATGCCAAGATTGAAGCTGGGAACACAATATCATATGGGACCATACCATGGATGAGAGCTCAGGCTCGGATCCAACCTATTTCTCAACTGTAGAGCTCATCTCACAGTGTTACGATTAAATCCAACACTGTGTAGAAAGTGAACAGAGCCTTGAACACTGGTAGCCCCATGTGAAGGACCTGACATTATGAACTCTCATCCAGACAGCATTTTAAAAATACAGTTCCAAGGGCCCCACCCCAGTCCCAGTGGGTGAGAATCTGCACAAGTGTCTCTGACAGTCATCAGTGGGAAACAACTGCCACAGGTAAACGGAGACACACACTTACCGAAACTCTAGGCAGATGACCTGCTCATCCCCACTTCCTGCCCCAAACCCTCCTTCAAATTCTAAGCCTCTATCACCACCTCAACTGCTGGGTCTTGCCTTTCATGTATTATTTCAAATTCAACTTCTCTGAAAACTCAAAACCATTTTGTTCTAAACTGTAACTCTATTCACCTAGGAAGTTCACGAAGCTGAAAACTGAAGAGTTACATTTAACTTATTTCTGTTACTTAATACCTCTTCCATGCTACCCAAATGTTCTTAGTTGGTATCTTCTCCATTCTCACTTCCTACCCTTACCATCCCTCACCTGAACTACTACAACCACCTGGAATCTGGCTTCTCTGCCTTGTTTTGTTTTTAATGGCTTCTCTGCCTTTGATCTGCCTGGTAGATCACCTTTTCCTAAGGCATTATCTTGGTGACTTTATTCCCTTATATTACCTTCAGTGGTGCTCTCCTGCTTATGACACAGAAGCTGAAACTCCAAGAAAACAGTTTTAATGCAGTAGAAAAACACTGCACCAGAATTCAAGATAGTATAAGAACTTTTTCCCTGCCACTTATTAGCTATAAGACCATGAGTACCATTATCCTTCCTAGTATCATTATCCTATCCTTCCTATCCATCCTCATCTGCCTAAGTTGAACCAATTCAACATTCACTGAACAGCTACTATAAAGTTTATCTTACTATACTATACTTACTATAACTTACTATAAAGTTTATAAAGATTAAGTGCTTGAGCCAGAAGAGTTGTCTGAGATTTTTATCTATGACAATTAAGGCTAGACTCTTAAAATACTTTGGCCCATATCCTCTACCAGCCATTATTCCCTAGTATGTAAATCCTCTAAATATTTTATTTCCCTTTCTCCTAGCCTTTAGTCTTGCCATCTCCCCACTCCTCCCTCCACTCAAAAGGATTCTCCCATCCTCTTTATCCAAATTTTACCTCTCCTAGAAAGCCAACTGAAATCCCTTCTCTTCCACCAGGCCTTGCCAATGCTATCCAACTCATCTGACCAGTACTTTGCATGCTATCTTATGGCATCTCTTGTGCAATTATTTTACTCTTGTATCATTACTTAACATTCACGTATTAAAATCTTGCATGCCTGATTTGATTAAAAATTCCTTGAAAAGTCTATAACCTCTTTAGTATCTACATTCCTCTCCGTGTCCAGTATCAAACTTGACCTACCACCAAGAACAGTCAGTTTGTCCAACTCTAATACGTTTCCAAACAATAACCAAGTTGCCCCTCCAGTACCATGGAACCCTCAACATTACTCACCACTTTACTTTGCATGTCTGTGTATTCCACTCCACAATATATTTATCATCTGAACAACTATACAAACAGCCATTGTCTTGATGCCACTGTATGCAATTAACCTTGTTGTCATGTCCACCACTCTACAGATTAAGAAAAAAAGATTAAAAGAAAAAAAACATGCCTGATATAACATAATTACACATCCTAGAATCATTACTAACAGTTAGCAAAAAAGACGGGCTTTATCCTAACTAAAAACACCCTAACCTACATCTATCCATTTCTAATATCAAAACTGAGATAAATCATCTATAAATTCATCAAATGTTAACCTTCCCTTCTCTGCCTACAAAATATACTTCACATCGTAAGTCAAAGGATGCTAGTTTTCAGTTTTGTGTTTTTTTTTTTAAGATTTTACACACAGAGACAGACAGTGAGGGAGGAACACAAGCAGGGGGACTGAGAGAGAAGCAGGCCTCCCACTGAGCAGGGAGCCCAATGTGGGGCTCTATCCCAGATGACCTGAACCAAAGGCAGCCTCTTATTGACTGAACCACTCAGGTGCCCCAAAGGATGCTAGTTCTAAATGCCACTTGCTTTTGACAGGTATCCCAGCACTAAGACAAGACAGTGGCCAAAGTTTGTGATTTACAATATACTATTACATCTAAATCCTGAACAAGCATGCAAGGTAGGTTATAGAATACCCATTTAAGAAATGAGAAGTTCAACTACTTACCCATGACCACATAACTAGAAGGAGTCAACCTCAGGACAGACTAGTTCCAAAGCATGATCCCTTTCTACTTTACCAATCATAATCCCAACATTCCTTATTCTGATCTTCTTGGTTATTTCTTAATACACTCATTCCCTGTTAAAGATTTATGTACAGGGGCACCTGGGGGGCTCAGTAGGTTAAAGCCTCTGCCTTCAGCTCAGGTCATGATCTCAGGGTCCTGGCATCGAGCCCCACATCGGGCTCTCTGCTGAGCAGGGAGCCTGCTTCCTCCTCTCTCTCTGCCTGCCTCTCTGCCTACTTGTGATCTCTGTCTGTCAAAAAAAAAAAAAAAAAATTATGTATAATCCTATGAAGTACCAAAATCTAAAAAGGAGTTCTAGGGGCGCCTAGGTGGCTCAGTCACTAAGTGTCCGCCTTTGGCTCAGGTCATAATCCCAGCGTCCTAAGACCGAGCCCCATATCAGGCTCTCTGCTCCGCAGGAAGCCTGCTTCTCCCTCTACCATGTCCCCTGCTTATGTTCCCTCTCTTGCCGTCTGTCAAATAACAAAACAAAACAAAACAAAACAAAAACAGAAAACTTTAAAAAGGAGTTCTACGTTTCATTAGCATTAGGTCCACATCCATAGTAGCTGAGTAAAGCAGCTATCACACTGCATGGATTGTAGGCACCTGTTTACCACAAAAGATTGATCAAATCAAAGGATGGGCTCCCAGCTACAGTGGCGTAAAAGCCTACAGGAGGACAACGCTTGACTTGGAGAAGAGGGGGGAAAGAAGAGAAATTGCCTTACTATCTATACCTCTAAATGCTTTAATTCGCTTTACAGTTGTATTTTTAGAATCTTTAACATGAAAATACGTACTTTGAAATGCAGATTTAAAATCAGATAAAAATTTTCATATATCAAATCAACTGGGCTTTTGTTAACATTATTGCTGTTTTAATGGGTATATCCAATGGTGGAAATATGCTATTGGAATACAGGTACTCTTTCCACTGCTGACACATAAAATTAGGAAAATTTCCAGAAACTATTTGAATACTATGCATAAAAAGCCTTAACATTAAAACCCTTTCACTCATTAACTACAGGTCAGTAATTTTGGGAATCCATGTAAGCAGCAAACAAAATGTGTAACAACAAAAAACTGGAAGGCACTTTAATGGTCAGTAATAGTTAAATCATCAAGGGACTATCCAATTTAGTGGATTTTAGGCAGTCATTGAAAATGTAACTAGTTCTTGACAAATACAAAAACTGCTCATGTTGTAATTTAATGGAAAACATCAGGATACAAAATAGATGAGAATTCAATTAAACATATGCATAATGAAATACACACTCTATTAAACATCTCTTGGTGATATAAGAATAATTTTTCCCCTTTTCAACATTAAAGTAGTTTCAAATTATCTATGGAAAATGTTACTTAATACAGAACACACTGATTCATACACACAGAAAGCATTCCTATATAAGGACACAAGTTCAGTGAACACCAAACACGTAATGTAACAGACAATGTCCGAAACAAATTATGCTAAGTTAAATCACTGCCCTGGAGTGCCAAGCTCTCACTTTGCTCTGTGATGCCGGGGCTAGACTGCACAGACAACGCTCCTGCTTTGCCAGCTAGATGGCCAGTAGGCACTGGTGCTAGAGAGAGACAAGGCTGGAAGAGGAACGAGGGACTTGTTCTATCCTGTCTCTTAGTGTGCATCAGCCCAGCATTTCTTCATCCCAGCAGAGCAATCCTTTTGGTAGATGCTGAACCCAATATGCAACTATTCCAACACCTGAGGAACAAGTCTCCCCTTCCTTTCAGGACACCAGCAGTCAGTTAAGAGCTCTGTCCTCAGGTCTGGCCCCCAAGCCCATGGGGCCACTCTTCCACAAGGGACCGCAGCAAAGAGAACAACATCTGCTCCTCAAAGGTTTGCGTTTCAGCAGTAATCCCATTTCCCTCATTTGTTCCCTGGCCCTAGAGGCGGTGAGCTCTTTCCTGCAGTCAGTTTGTGGCACTTAGAACTCTTTCTACCCTTTATTTTAAATTTAGCCAACAATTCTTCATATTCTCACCTGTAACAAGGATTATGTTACCTATTATAGCTAGTAACAAATATTACTGTTCACAATTTTAAATGTGGGGGCAGAAAAATGCCCCTGTAATACAGATCCTATGACACTATTCTGTTTTGTTTTTAAATCTCTAATGATCAGTTTCCCCATTTCTCTTATATACAATACATACACACACACACACACACTTATCTATACTTACTATCAATTTACTGTGTAATTCTCCTTTTACTGTACTGTATAATAAAATACTACCAACTGCTGTACCAATAGCCAACAAGTCAATCTGGTTACTCGTTCCTATAGCTTCTGATTTCCTTTTTTTCCTCTGGGGACTTTCCTGGGGGGGGAAAAAAAAAGGTTCATTTTGTACTTCAAACACAAGACATCATTAATGCATAAATACAAATGCCCACTTACCCACGAATGAAATGTGACTCCTACCAAAAGACCCTTACTTAAAGATGCAGGGCAGGGACAGATGATTCACTCTCACTATTTGGGGGGAAAAAAAATCACTCCAATGGAAAAGAAGAGCTTATAATTCTCTGTCCCTGTCCCCTACCTCTCTGGAAGGAACGGGACAAATAGGACATGCTTCCGGTATTCTCTTAAAAGGTACAAGCTGCCACACTGCTGCTTCTACCTCTCAGAAATGAACCACTTGTGACAGGGCCAAGTGAAGTCTCCACTCCCAAGCAGAAACTACAGATCCACAGCCAAGCAACCAACATTTCCCCTTTTTCCTCCTCATCTCTCCTGTGTTCTAGCTTCATTCTTGGGAAAGGGAACTCATACTTGTTTTTATAAACACACATTTATTTCAGTCTCAGTCAAAAAAACAGTTGGAACAGTATAAGTTGCCCTAGTGTGTGAGAATTACGGGGTAGGCCGAAAGTTCCATGCGGTCTTAGTGATCCTAATGACTTAAGAGGCACAAGTTCAAACCCAGTGTCAAATGCCACAAAACTGCTCTGCCTGCTGCTCCCCCTGCTTGTGTGTGCTCTCTGACAAATAAATAAAATCTTAAAAAAAAAAAAACCTAATTTTAAAAAAGAATATCAACAAGTAGATTTAGAAAGCATTTTCCATTTTGTTTTTGTTTAGTTAATATTATGAAGATGTTACATGTGAAGAATTTTATTCACTTGACACATTAAGGTCAATAAAAAGTGAAAATATTTAACAAAGTAACTTTTATACAGAAAAAATACACACATTTTTTAAGTCTTTTTTTTTTAAGATTTTATTTATTTATTTGACAGAGATCACAAGTTGGCAGAGAGGCAGGCAGAGAGAAAGAAGGAAGCAGGCTCCCCTCTGAGCAGAGAGCCCAATGTGGGGCTCGATCCTAAGACCCTGGGATCATGACCTGAGCCAAAGGCAGAGGCCCAACCCACTGAGCCACCCAGGTGCCCCACACATTTTCTAAGTCTTAAGAAATATATCTATATTAATAAACCCCAAAGAGAAGTTATGATTAAAAGCCAAAGTACAGGGGCGCCTGGGTGGCTCAGTGGGTTAAGCTGCTGCCTTCGGCTCAGGTCATGATCTCAGGGTCCTGGGATCGAGTCCCACATCGGGCTCTCCGCTTAGCAGGGAGCCTGCTTCCCCCTCTCTCTCTCTCTGCCTGCCTCTCTGCCTACTTGTGATCTCTCTATCTGTCAAATAAATAAATAAAAATATTAAAAAAAAAAAAAAGCCAAAGTATAAGAGGCACCTGGATGGCTCAGTCAGTTAAGTGTTTGACTTCAGCTAAGGTCATGAATTAGGGGTCCTGGGACCGAGCCCCGCATCAGGCTCTCTGCTCGGTAGGGAGCCTGCTTCCCCCTCTCTTTCTGCCTGCCCCTCTGCCTACTTGTGATCTCTCTCTCTCTCTGTGTCAAATAAATAAAATCTTAAAAAAAAAAAGCCAAAATATAAAAAATCTGATAGTCTTATCAATAACCTTTAATTTCCCTGAAACAGTGAAACCTTAGCACAGGCAATGTCCTACGTCCCACCTTCAGTTCAATGAATGTCTAAAGCCACCTCTGAATGATCTCACAGGGCAGATGTGGTTTCAGCAAGGTTATGAACACAAACGCCCATCTCAGGCAAGGGCAGTGGCGAAAAGTATACCAATCTACTATATTTCATCAGAAAACTCTTCTCTGAAAGATCCCAGAAATTATTTCTCCAACTCTTGGTTTTACCAAATCAAGTTAAAATCATTTCACACTGAAGTTTCTAACATGTGAAACATAGGCTGGTCCAAATACCTGTATGTTTTTCTGCAGATACGAATGCATCTGCCTTTGGCTCAGGTCATGATCCCGGGGTCCTGGGATCGAGTCTCAAATCGGGCTCCCTGCTCAGCAGGGAGCACGCTTCTCCCCCCTTTGCCTGTTGCTCCCCCTGCTTATGTGCTCCCTCTCTCTGATAAATAAATAAATAAATAAATAAAATTTTTTTTTAAAAAAAGAGCACAAAAAGGGGTGCGTAACAAAATTTTGAAAAAAATAAAAAGCAAAAAACTTAAAAAAATAAAAAGCACTAAGAAACTTCATACATTAATCATTAACATATTCAAACCCTAATTTCCCTATCAACAAAATCTGTGTATTTTGGGAGAAGCAAGCAGAGGCAAGTAGAGGAGCATCCACAGAACTTACGCCCAATTTTGAGGATCAGTGGCCCAAGCCTAAATCATAACACAATTAATGCAACTCAAAGAACTACTGACTCAAGCATATTTTTGCAGAGCTGGACCATCTTTTTAAAAATCACTCCCCAGGGGCGCCTGGGTGGCTCAGTGGGTTAAGCCTCTGCCTTTGGCTCAGGTCATGATCTCAGGGTCCTGGGATCGAGCCCCACATCGGGCTCTCTGCTCGACTGGGAGCCTGCTTCTCCCTCTCTCTCTGCCTGCCTCTCTGCCTACTTGTGATCTCTCCCTGTGTGTGTCAAATAAATAAATAAAATCTTAAAAAATATATAATTATTTTTAAAAAAATCACTCCCCAGTGAGCAGGATGAGCATGTCTGAACAGGTCACCCAGAAAAGTTTATATAAACAATGTGCATTTTAGTAAAATCTGTTTTAAATATTACCCCTTACCAAGTATTTCTGAAACGAAGAATTTAGTGCTGATAATTACAGATTATGACAGACCTTTGTCAGCATTTTCTTTCAGAATCTGTTGCTCCTGTGATCAAAAACTTCAATGACTCCCCAGAGAAGAATAAATCATTGTACTGGCATCTGCAATTTGCCTCCAGACCACCTTTCCCAACCTTATTTCCAATTTCCATCTTTATATTATAACATTCCCTAATCACTAACATCTTCCCATTTTGCTTCTGCTTTTCCCTCAACTTGGGAACTGCTTTTCCCTCAACTTCCTTTTGGTTAAAAATCTATCCATGCTTCAAGGTCCACCCCAACTTTCATCTCTCTACAAAAACCTCTTCTATATTTTTATGTAAAGACTTTAGAGAGTGCATGGTGGGGAGCAGGACTGGCAGAGGGGGAAGCAGACCCCCACTTAGCAGGGAGCCCGATGGAAGGCTCTATCCCAGGACCCTGGGATCATATCCTGAGCTGAAGGCAGATGCTCAACCAACTGAGCCACCCTGCCCCCCCCTCTTCTTTCTCTTAAGGCACACATCATACTGTGCTCTGCATTACAGACACGGTATAAATGAATTGTCCACTTCTTCCTTGCTGTGTCTCAGTCATACTCAGTTTTACTTCCTCTGAAGTATCTAGCACAAGGTCATGTGCACACTCATTATACATGTAAATACACCAAATAATGAAAAGGGTAGGCTAAAACTTTAGTTCGTATCTGTGACTAAAAAACTGGAGTTCCTAGAGGTACCAGGAGTGAAGACTCCAAAAATGTGATTTCTTTCAAGAGTCTTTTTCAGTGTGAAAGTCAGACTAAAGGCTAAGCAATAAAGAGTAGCACCATGGGGCACCTGGGTGGATCAGTCGTTAACCAGCTGCCTTTGGTTCAGGTCATGATCCCAGGGTCCTGGGATCAAGCCCCACATCAGGCTCCAGACTCCCTGCTTGGTGGGAATCCTGCTTCTCCCTCTCCCACTGAGCTCCCTCTCTCACTGTATCTCTCTCAAATAAATAAATAAAAATCTTAAAAGAAGAAAAAAAAAGTAGCAGCAGTCTGAAAAAGTTTATCAGCATTTGATCCAGAAGGCAATCAGAAGGCTGAGTGAGTCTCAGCCTAAGTGCATGATTTACAAAAGCAAGACATAGGGCAGATGTGGTGAAGACAAAGAGGAAAAGGGAAAGTGCTGAGAAGTCTGAATTTGATCAAGTAAGCAATGACTTTTTAGACTGAGATCCCAAGTAAGAAAAGTTTACACTGAAAGCCAGTACATACACTCATATAAAAATATATGTATATATAACTGAAACCAGCTCCACAAAAAAACTTATCCTTTCCATGCAAAAATACACTCACTTTTTTACACTTATTTTTTAATTCTATCACAACCCACTAAATCTGTTTCATAATGATCGAAACCTACTTTTGAAAAATCTTGGACCTCTAGACACTGAAAATTATGCCCAAGTTTCAAGTTTCATTCTGCAAGTTAGTCTCCTATGCCTTTTCTTGGCCCACCTTACTGTCAGTTCTCTGGCAAATGTTTAAGTTTCATGGGTAACAATGAACAAAACGTGTGCATTTTACATGTAATTACATAGTATTTATATCAAAAACAAATTATAATAACCAGGACCTTCTATTCCTGCCAACAGGATCTAATCTGCACACTTTTCCTTGTTTTGAAGTTTAAATACTGGAGAGACCCTAAGATACAGCACCATACATTCAGAAATACAAAGAGACTGCACCATATCTCCTAGAGATAGGAATGGGGCACTCAACTCAGATTTTTCCAAGAAACATTCTTAATGCTACTGTGCTTGCCTTGTCTCATGTCTGAAATGCCATGTGCTTCGTTTAACAAGAACTAAGCTGTGTGAGATCATTTTAATTGCAGTGACAGCAAAGCAGCATGGTAGCTGAGAACCAACAAAGTCTGTTTCTTCAGGGCTATACACCAGCTAGGAAGAAAAGTAGAAAAGTTTAGAGAGGTTTTAGGGGGCAACGAAATAGGGTCAGGCACTTATCTTGTGGCTCTGGCATATCATTTAACAGCTCAGCCTCAGTTTACACACACACACCTGAGAAGCTTTAAAAACAGCATCCATCTATAGTTCATCCATGTGTCTCCTTGCACTTTCCTTATCATTTAAGGTCCTCTTCCCCCAGGCTCCATCAACCAAATGAAATGCTCAGCTATTTAATATGTACAAAAACCCTCCAAAAACTACTGTGGCATAAATGTGAGGTATTATGATAATTCTTGGCCAAGAAAACAATTATGATTTTTCTAAACATCCAGGAACCTCTACTTTAACCCTTATTACCCAGTAACCCAGCACCGATTCATTTTATTCCACTCACAGGAATAATGTCACCAAACTTTGTCCTTGGGCAGCAAACTGCCAATTACTGAACCAGATACAGGATACTCTTACAAAATGATTTACACTAAGGAATGTAGCAGTAAATTATAAAAAGAACCCACAGAGAATGCTCACTGTATCATTCAATAATAACACCGAACATTTACTATGCCTACTACATTTACTACATTACTTACTACATTACTTACTATACCAGTCATCTACACTGCCTCATTTAATTCTCAAAGGACCATGAAAGGTGGGTAGCATAATCTCTACTTCATGTTTGAGTAAAAAAATCTTAAATTGTTGGGAACACAGGCTTCCGAATAACATCCTTACCAAGACTCATACTCTAATCCTCAAAGATTTAAAATAAAAAGGTTTAATAAAATGAAGGCATCTTAAAACTTCAGTGGCAAGGATCCTAACCCAGGGACCTGGGACCAGAGACTGAAGCAGCTGTTACACATCGCTCTTCATTTTCTAGCCTTTTTTAAATCACGTGACTTTATAATTTTATCCTGTAATAAATGTGCACATTTAAGAGAACCACTTCTTCCTCTAATCTTCAAGTAAAATTGATGCTCTAGAAGGATACATCCCCAATATGATGAGGACCAAATGTCCTCTCTATATTCATCCCAGCTCTCAATTCTGTGACTCAAGATCTAGGGTTACAGTGTAAGAACAGTGGACCAGGAGTCAGAGGACCTTGATTCTAATGGTCACAGTCTCTTTACTGGGTACTAAAGATTTGGTGAAGTCACTTGGAATGTCCTTACTTCCGAGTCTCAGTTTTTAAAAATTTTATTTCAGGACATTTCATAGAGCTGTGTGGCTAAAAGAAAACATGCAGATAAAAGAATACTGAAACCTATGGAAACTTTTTTTAAGTAGCCAAATTCTCATTTTTCAATGAGGCCCTCCAAATTGGAACTTGCTCATTGTGATAAAATCAAGTTTCAGTTGATTCCTGGATATGAAACCAAATCCAGATATTTTTCTACTATTTCAGAGTGGTATACGTAATCCAAAACTCTGACTTTCAACAGGAAATTTAAGATTAGGTCAAAGTTTTATTTCTGAGGCATATCATGTGACTTAAGTCAACAGAAAAGCAAAGGGGGAGGGGACAACAAATTTTTACTATCCTAATATTATTATTTGTTGTAGATAATGGAGCACGAAGCTCTAAACACTTGAGTTCTAGTCCTGGTTCTATTTCTGGTTTTCATGCAAGCTGACTAATTTTCCAGAGTCTCAGTTTCTTCTTCACAAACAAGGCAAGAAGTTAGCCTTTATCTAGGTGCAAGGACTAACCATACAAATCCGAGATATTAATAACAACAACACTTGCAGCACTTACATACACTAATAAATGTTTCTGTGTTACTAAACACATGTACCTTCTCAACCACTCTGAGGTGGGTACTATCACCCCTCCCTGTTCTACAAAGGAGAAACTAACTAGAAGTACAATCACCACTATGAAGCCAAACTTAGATTCAAATGTAAGCAGCAGAGCTTGGATCCATGCATCTAATCATTGCTCCACGTATTCCCTCAGCATCACTCTTATCATCTCTTTACAGGACTGTCAAATAGAAACACAGAAAACAATTTTTAAAAAGAAAAATACGCAGACTGCTGTAACTTTAACAATGGCTATGTTTTTTTTCCCCAGAAGTCCAAGTTCGCCTTAAGAGCCCTGATAAAGGTTTCTTTTATTTATTAACTAAAGTCACTTCATCTAGAAACTAAGAAACTCTATCTTAAGATCCGAAAAATACCTAAACATACTCACCCAAAGCATAGTTATGTCCTGAATAATAGTTTTTGAAGTTTTACACATAGTGTCGGCAGAACCCTCACGATACCTGTTCCTCCAAATCACATTAGAATGATTTGACTGCCTACCCTATACCTGTAGTACCCACGTGCAACTGCGTTAGAGCAGACGTGGTCGAGTGATTCAACAGTGAATGACATCTTACCTGAGATGGGGCCCTAACAGAAAAGCCTTCCCTAACACGGCAGTGTCCTCTCTCAGAGAAACTTCACCTGAATTCATATTCACTACATTAAACCGGCTACTTCACTTTACCTCCACATCCTAATGCAGACTTCAGACTTGGTTAAAAGGGAGTGTATAAAAGGGAACTGAGCAGAGGTTTAAAAAAAAAAAAAGGCATAAAGTTTCAAATGACTGAGAATGGAAACGAGCCTGGGAAAGTCAAGAGTTTCAAGAGTGAGAATACCACACACTGGACGTGGAAGAGAACACGTGGTGAGCCTGCACCCAAAGGTTCGGGGATGGGGGGGGGGGGTGTCCGGAAGCAAAGAAACAGACTTATTCATTCCAATCTCCTAAGGCAAAGCCGATGAGTTAGAGAAATCGGAATTTGGTACTACAGCCCCAAGAAGGGGCTCTGTCAAAATCCAGGACGCTTAAGAGCACATGTTGCTGCGCCAGGCTTCGCAGAAGGAAGCCGCCCTGGGGAACTGGGGGCCTACGCGAACATGGCGGCCCCGGCGACAGCGGGGCGCAGACCGCATGGAGCCAGTCAGGAGGACTCCAGCCTACGGCCCGTCCAATCGGGCCGCGCCCTCTTTTCGCTACTCTGCGGGCAGGCCGCACGCGGGACTGGCGAAGTGGACCGAGTCCGCGCCGCCGCCGCGGCACTCCGTGCCTCCTCACCCGGGGCCTCGGAGGGCCGCGCGAGATGCCGGGCCACGCGCCGTCCGACCGGGGATGGGCTGAGGCCGAGCCCGAGCGCAAGCCCGCCCCGCGCCGTCCCGCCTGCTTTACCTTGGCCTGCAGTCGCGCTGGCGCCCAGGCCAGGCAGGTGCAGGTACCGCTGAGGTGCGCGGAAGGCACGTACTCTTGGTGCAGCCTATTGTTGGCGGTCTCCCACACTCGCAACTGACCGTCGGCAGACGCCAAAGCGAAATAGGCCTGGTTCAGCGGGGAGAAGGCGCACGGAACCCCTGCCGGGGACAGGGGGTCGGCAACACCACGGCCACCCGCCGCCATTGCTGCCCTGGCTCCGCGGCAGCCACGTGTTCGCCTGTGCGCATGCGCACCGGCGTGGGGCGGGGCCTAGAGGGAGGAAGTAGGGCGGAGGGAGAGCAGAGAGCCGAGGGAGTGGCTCGTCGGGTCTCTAGCAGGCGTTGGGCAGGCCCAACCTGTGGACGGTGGCCTGGAGGGCTCAGTGCTAATTTGTACTGGTTGGAGAAGGAGACGTGTGGAGGGATGTGACTGCAGACTGGAGAGCAGGCCCGTTACTTTGAAAAAAAGAAAAGAAAGAAAAAGATTGGGTTTTGTTTTGTTTTTTAATAACATTATTGAACTAAATGTTTAAAAGACAATCACTTATAGCGCCGTGATTGTGGCAACTGTTTTCATTTTTCTTACCCACTTCCAGCTATACTCACGGATACGTATAACAATTTATTCAGTCATAGTAGTGTGAAAGTAACGGTGGGATCTACTATCCTCCCACCCCCCCATTTCTTCGGGATTAATCCCATGTTACTACATCAAAGAGATAATTTGTACGCCATATTTCACCAAATCTATGCATTGTGATTCAAGAAGTGTCTGATTTATATTATTCTGCCCACAGTTTATTGCCGAGCAAGAAAGACAAAAAACGCCGCCCTCAGGGATATGGGGAGACTAAAACTTACAGCCAGGGAGTGCCACAGTAACATTTGTGTTTTAGATTATTTGTAATGACAAACATCTACATGTTTAAAAGGCCTGGACTCCACGGAGATGGTAAAGAGGCAAGAAGGAAAACTGACACTATAGAGGATATATATAGAGGACTGGGTCAGACTCAGATGAAAGCAGTAAAGGTGGGGAGAAGCACCCAGATTCAGATAGAATCTGAAGTTAAAAGTCAACAGGGCTTGCTAAATGATTGCAAAGGGTGAGAAAAAGACAAGTGAAGGATGACTCCAAGGCCTGAGCAAACTCATGAATGGTGATATCATCAGCTAGATTGGGGAAATGGGTTTGGTTGGAGTGGAAATTAAGAATACTGTTTTGTACAGGTAAGTATGATTATGCTGAAATCCATGTCAAGTGAGGGAGCTGGGGGCAGCCTGTGTGGCCACCCCTCCCTCAGGACCCTCACTGGCCCTACTGGCTATGGGCTCCCTTGCTCCCCAGAGTGGTGGGGGCGGGGGCTGTGAAGGCAGAGGGCAGGTGACCTGAGGTCCTGGGGGACTGGAGTTGGCTACAGAAGAAGATCACAAAGATGTAAATTTGGATACACTAGCATACAGATGCTATTTGAAATTGTGGGACTAGCCAGATCATGTTGGGTGCAAGTATAGATAGAAAAGAAAGCTTAGCCCCAAACTGTGCAATCTTTAGAGGTCAGGAGGAGGGGAAGATCCAGCAAAGAAGATTAAGAATGGGTAAGATGAAAGCCCAGGAGAGTGAGATGTCCTGGAAACCAAATCTTTATAAGGATTCAGGAAGGAAAACTTGATCAAAGCCATGTCAAATGCTGTAAGATGAAGACTGAGCATGAACCAGGATTTGGCAACAGCAAGGTCATTGGTGACTCTTCAAAAGCATTTGAGGGGCACCTGACTGGCTCAGAAGGCAGAGCATACAACTCTTAATCTCGGGTTATAAATTCAAGCCCCACTCTGGGTATGGAGATTATTTAAAAATAAAATCTTGGGGCGCCTGGGTGGCTCAGTGGGCTAAAGCCTCTGCCTTCAGCTCAGGTCATGATCCCAAGGTCCTGGGATGGAGCCCCGTGTTGGGCTCTCCGCTCAGCAGGGAGCCTGTTTCCCTTCCCCTCTCTCTCTCTCTGCCTGCCTCTCTGCCTACTTGTGATCTCTGTCAAATAAATAAATAAAAATCTTAAAAAAAATAAAATAAAATCTTAACACACACAAAAAGCAAAACAAAAGCATTTGCGGTAGGGGACTTACTATGGAAAGTGGAAAAGAAAAAGGGATGTGAGAAAGTACAGAAAAGGGATTTTCAGAAAAATTTTCAAGGATTTTTCTTATGATGGAGCATATATGAGTCTGTATGAAGAAAAGTCTGAGCTAAAGTTATAAAGTAGTCATAAATAAAATAAAAGCTTATTGCACTCACGGTACCAGTACTGTTCTCTGTGTTTTATGTCCATTAATCCATTTAGTCCTCGAAATAGCCCTAGGATGTAGAAACTATGACTATCTCCGTTCTTCAGATAACAAAACTGAGGTATAGAGCTGAGCAGTGGAGGAGGAGCTGGATTTCTAACCAAAGTCATCTCTGGGTATGAACAACTTGACCCAATGAAACTATATATAGAGTTCATGTAGATGACCCTTCAATACCCAAAACGTCATTCCTTGACCTCCCCCCCTCTCAATGATCTTGGCCTCTACCCTACACCAGCCACTTATTCCCATGGTCATATCTCAGACCCTATCATTACAATAGCTGCACTCTCTTCATAGTTTCAGTTTTCCCACACCACTCTCTAACCACTGACTCCTGTCTTTCCACCTTGCTCCCGCTAACTTCCAGGCTCCAGGCAATCCTTCTATCCCACCCAACTGTCAAACCATTGATCCTAGTCTTTTCACCTACCCTCACCCCTCCTCCTCGATGGCTGCTCTTCCCTCTAAATTTATCTTAATCTTTATCATTACAACCCTTGAATCCCTTGCCTCTTTCCCACATCATTGTCCTTCTGTGGTAAAAGTGCCAGCCTGGTCAAATCTAACTCTCCGCCCAGAAACAGCTGAAAGCAATGAGAGAAAAGTCACAGCTTCCTATTATCACTCTTTTTTTTTTTAATACTTAAAAAATTTTTTTATAAACATATAATGTAACCCCACCACCCTCTCCCGACACCCCTCCCTCCCACCCCCTCAGTTTGTTTTATGACATTAAGAGTCTCTTTTGGGGGCGCCTGGATGGCTCAGTGGGTTAAAGCCTTTGCCTTCGGCTCCAGTCATGATACCAGGGTCCGGGGATTGAGCCCCACATCAGGCTCTCTGCTCAACAGGGAGCCTGCTTCCTCCTCTCTCTCTCTCTCTCTCCCCCCGCTTGCCTCTCTGCCTACTTGTGATCTCTATCTGTCAAATAAATAAATAAAAATCTTTAAATTAAAAGTGATACATTAAAAAAAAAAGAGTCTCTTTTGGTTTGTCTCCCTCCCGATCCGACTCTTATCCACTTTAAATTCATGGTTACAAACTTCCCGTGAAAGTCGATGCTGCTAAGTTATCAGTTGTTCCCTGGCCCATTCATACTTCCATTCCGCACCTAGATACTGATTCAAATCTTTCTTCTCCTGCCACTTCAAACCTATCCCTCTCTCCCTGCTCTCAGTGAATGACTGTGCTTCCTATTTCTTGAGAAAATAGAAGTAATCACAAGAGAACTTCCACAAGCTTCCAGTACCACGAACTCTAACCACCTGTACTCCATCACTCCTGGCACTCCAGATGGATTTTCCATGCCCCTAGAAAAGACGACCCTTCCACATAAGTTCTAGATCCCATTATTCCAAAAAGTCTTTCCTCTATCTATAAGCATCAGTTTTACTTCTCAGCTTAATCCTTCTCATCAACAAATAAACATACTGTTTTTTTCTTTCTTCCTAAAAAATAATATTTCCTTTACCTCACTTCCCCCTATAATCACTCTCCCAATCTTTTCCTTCCTTAAAAAAAAGGTAGTCTAATTTTCTTTTTTTTAAAGATTTTATTTATTTATTTGACAGAGAAAGAGAGAGCACATGCGTAAGTAGGCAGAGCAGTAGGCAGAGGGAGAAGGAGAAGCAGGCTCTCCGCTGAGCAGAGAGTCCAAACCTAGGCTTGATCCCAGGACCCTGGGATCATGACCTGAGCTGAAGACAGGGGCATGACCGACTGAGCCACCCTGGCACCCCAGTAGTCTGATTTTCTTAATCTCTCTCCTCCAATGGGACTTTCATCCCAACCCACCACTACCCCAAAATTCCCAGTGAGGCCACCTCTAACCCACATATTGCTAAATATGTGTCCATTCTAAGTCTGCCTCTCATGTGACTTGTCATTACCGTGCTTGCCTTCCATGACTTCACACCTTCCTGACTTGCCTCTTAATTCTCTGGCTCTTCTTCTCAGTCTTCTCTCTTGGTTCTTCCTTATCTCTTACTCTCTAACATCGGGGTGCCTTAGGAAACTTCTTTACTTGGACAAATGACTTTCTAGAATGAAGACTATACATTTTCCAGCTTTCTCTACAAATTGTGAGGCCATATGACTAGTAGCCAGTACAAAAATGTCCTTAAAGGTATGCTATTCTTCATTGCTTTTTTTCTTCTTAATTCCTGGGACTCAAATGTTATGGCTAAAGCTAGAGCATCCATGACGGACTTTGAGGAGAAAACAACATGCTGAGAACAGCAGAGCAGCAATACAGAAGAAAATAGAGACCTGAAGTATGATATAAGTCCTGCACCAATGCCTTGGACCCCTTTTATACAAGAGAAAATAAAATTCCCTGTTGTTTAAACTAAAGTATTTTGGGTTATGTTACATGCAGCTGAACCAAATTGTGCCCATTATTTTAAATCCTTTGCCTCAGTTGGTGATCTGACCAGCCATCCAGTTAGCCCCTTGAGAAAGCCAGAAATAAGCCCTGTTTGTTAACCAATCCCATATCTCACTTCTGCCCAAACACATAACTCACATCTGGTCGATCACCGGATTCTATTTTATCTCTTAAATAATTCTCTATTCAATTTCCTCACTTCCATCCAATTCTAGCCACGTCTGTTCTTATTGTGCCTTATCTGTCTCACTGGAACTGCCACCAATGTTTGTTTGGACTCCCTTTCTCCATGCTAGTCCGGTGGTATGATCTTTGTAAAATATTAATCTGACCACTCCACTTCTCTACTTAAAATCCTTCACAGGGGCACCTAACTGGTACAGTCAGTTAAGTGTACAACTCTTGGTTTCAGCTCAGGTCCTGATCTCAGGGTCCGAGATCATGCCCACATTGGACTCCATGCTCAGCAAGGAGTCTGCTTAAGACTGTCTCTCCCTCTGCCCCTCCCTGCCATGCTCTCACTCTCTCTCTAAAATAAATAAATAAATCTTAAAAAAAAAAAAACCTTCACAAGCTTGCTGGCACCTATAAAAGAAACTCTATACTATTTAATATATTTGGATTATAAAACAATCTGTAAGCTGGTGCCTGTCAGCCTCCCCAACAACATCACTCATTAGACCCTCATCTGCTTCTGGTTTCCTGCCCTTGTTATCCCTGTCATGGGGCCTGCTCTTTTGTTCTGCCTATAATTTAGGCTCACCCAGTCCCCTCTCTGCCCCAATTTCAGCTCTCATCAAACTTACTAACAATTCAACTTTTTATTGTTGTAGATAAAATTGTAGATAAAAACTAATTATTTTTATCCTAAAAGGTGTTAGATACTACAATCTCTAATCCTTAACAAAATATTTGCAAATCAAGTCAGTAATATAAAAAAAAAAAGATTAAATACCATGATCAAATGGGATTTATCCCAGAAATGCAAGGTTGGTTTTACATTCAAAATTCAAAAACTATAATGTACCATGTTAAGGGAATAAAGGACTAAAAATGCATGATAATCTTAAAAGATAAAGAAAAAGATTTTAACAAAATTCAACACCCATTCATAATTAAAAACAAATTTTGGGGGTGTCTGAGTGGCTCAGGTCCTGATCTCAGAGTCCTGAGCTCAAGCCCCATCAAGTTCCAGGCTCAGCACAGAGTAGGCTTGAGAATGCTCCCCTCTCCTTCCCCTCCAGCACCCTCCACTCCTCCCCGGACTCGCACTCTCCCTCTCTCTTAGATAAACAAACAAACAAACAAACTTCTAACAAGTAGGGATGGAAGGGAATATCCTCAACCAGATAAAGAGAATCTACAAAAAACCCAGAGCTCACTTCATACTTAATGGTGAAAGATTGATGCTTTCCTCCTAAGATTGAAAATTAATGTCTCATCAATTCTATTCAATATTTTACTGAAGGCTCCAGTTAGTGCAATAAAGTAAATAATGATGATGATGATGGTGGTGATAGCATCCAAATTGGGGGAAAAGGAGTAAAAGTATTTTTATTCACAGATGACTTATAGAAAATTTCAAGAAATCCACAAAAAATCTAAACCTAATAAATTAATGTACCAAGGTCTCAAGATACAATATTAATATATAAAACCAATGATATTTCTTCATTCTATTGGTGGGCAATCAAAATTAAATTGAGAATGACTCCATTTACAGTAGCACCAGAAAGAATAAAATACTTGGGAAAAAAATTAACAAAAGTTCAAGATTGTATTCTAAAAAGTATAAAACATTGTGGAGAAAACATAAAGGAGACCTAAATAAATGAAAAGACATTGCATGTTCATGAATTGATAAACGCAATATTGTCAAGACAGTGATTCTACTAAGTGTGTTCTACAAATTCAAAACAATCCCTATCAGAATCTTAACAGGACTTTCGTAGAAACTGGTAAATTAATTCTTACGCGAAGTGAAATGATTATATAAAAGAAGAACAAAGTTGGTGTCCTCATACTACCTGATTTCAAAACTAACAATTAAGCTACAGTATCAAGGCAGTGTAAGAACTTTTAAGATGTACTCACTTAGCAACCTTCAAACATGCAACACAATATTAATAACTATTGGGGCACCTGGGTGGTTTAGTTGGTTGAGCACCTGCCTTCAGCTCAGGTCATGATCCAGGAGTCCTGGGAATGAGCCCTTTTCAGGCTCCCTGCTCAGCAGGGAGTCTGCTTCTCCCTCTGCTCCCTCCCACCCCCCGCTCATATTCTCTTTCTCTCTCTCTCTGATAAATAAATAAATCTTTAAAAAACAATATTATTAACTATTATCACCACATTATACATTACATCCTCAGGTCTTACTTATTTTATAACTAGAAATTTGTACCTTTTGACCTCCTTCAATTGACTCCTTTGGTTTCTAATATACAACAGTAAATCCTGGAGGAGTTCTCCAGAAGTCAGATTCAAGCTCAACAGTGACTGGGGAAACAAGTGAAAAGGCAAGAGAAAAGCAGTTATATTCTCAGATTTAAATACTTTATCTTTCACTAAAAGTTAAAAAAATTATGGGGGCACCTGGGTGGCTCAGTCATTAAGTGTCTACCTTCAGCTCAGGTCATGATCTCAGGGTCTTGGGATGGAGCACTGCGTTGGGCTCCCTGCTCAGTGGGAAGTCGACTTCTTCCTCTTTCCTCTGTCCCTCCATCCTGCTTGTGTGTGCTCAGTCTCTCTCTCTCTCTCTCTCTCTCTCTCAAATAACTAAAGTCTTTTTTTTTAAGATTTTATTTATTTATTTGACAGACAGACATCACAAGTAGGCGGAGAGGCAGGCAGAGAGAGAGAGGGAGGAAACAGGCTCCCCACTGAGTAGAGAGCCTGATGCCGGGCTCTATCCCAGGACCCTGGGATCACGACCCGAGCCGAAAGCAGTGGCTTAACCCGCTGAGCCACCCAGGTGCCCCTAAATAAAATCTTTTTAAAAATAAAATAAAATGTAGATACATGTAAAGATATACAATGAAATACACAAGTATTAAATATATTTGGATCATATTTGCATGCTTAATTATTTAATATAGTCAGTTAGGTATCAGGACTACTGGTTTTCTCATTCCCTACTTTCTTCATTCATTTATAAAGCAAATATTTATTGAGGGCACACTTTGTTCCAGGCACTATGACAGGCAATGGAATTACAATTATGAATTAGACACAGCCCTCTCCACAATCTTATCCTCCAACTTGGGAAAATGGTAAATAAAGTGACTTCATTTAATCTGACATGCACTGTGGAGGGTTGGCCTGAAGACAGGATATACCAGGAGAGGCACTTCTCCCAGTGATTTGGACTTATTATAAGCTCCCGTTCTGATGAGGCTGATTGCTGAAGGATGAGGGAAAAATTATACAAAACACAGGAAAGAAGCACACACAGGGGTAGAGGAGCACATCTGTGGGATTAGAACTAGTGATCTAATTTAAATGGAGATTTTAAAATGTCAGTCATTAGCTATAGTACTTCTCGACAGCTATTTGGGCTCTAAAGTAATTGCTTGCCTAAATGCCACTAGAAAACAGTGTCTTTCTGACCTTATAACATAAACATGATGAGTTGATGATGCCTCATATTGTCAGATAACAGTTTCAGGGTGCAGGCTGATCGTTTCATAGGGAAGACAGAAGGAAAAGGAAAAGTATAGCCCAAAATAGGCACATATAGTGACTTTTTTTTTTAGAGCTTAAATGCTCTGAAAGATCATGAATAAATAAGGAATAATTATGTTTTTCTTTTTTTTTAAAGATTTTTTAAAAATTTATTTATTAGAAAGAGAGCTCAGGCAGACAGAGTGGTAGACAGAGGCAGAGGGAGAAGCAGGCTCCCTGCCGAGCAAGGAGCCCAATGTGGGACTCCATCCCAGGATGCTGGGATCATGACCTGAGCCGAAGGCAGCCGCTTAACCAACTGAGCCACCCAAGGCGTCCCAGGAATAATTGTGTTTTTCAACATACGTTAATGTATTTCATTAGATGTGTATAGGATAAAACATAACATCCTGTCTTATTCAAACTATATAATGGGATGCCATTTACTGTTTATAGTTTATCTTAGAAATCAAAGAGATGTACATTTTTTCCCATTATTTGTCAATATATCTTCTTCTTTCCAAGTCCTACTCCTGAAATAACAGCCAAATATCATTTAATCATCTTTAAGAGATAATAAAGTAGGAATGATAAATTTTAAAACCATTAGTAGAGCTTAGGATTCAGAAAGTTCAACTCAGGCCCTCATTTGACAGTAATAATAAAAAGATTGGTCATAAAAAGTTTCTTAAAAAAAAAAATCAAAACCAGAAGTGAGACCTACAGTTGGAGGGGAGGAAGAGCAGTTTCTTTATTCATTTTTAGGACTGAAAACAGAGAAACCCTGATAATGGTGTTTGTGGTGGCTGTTTTAGAGAGCATAGTTTAGAAAGTCCTAATCTATGTCTTCAAAAGTGATAACAAGACTTATTTTATTAAATTTAAACTGAGCCCATAGCCCTTTAAGCATATTTTGACTTTAACTCTAAATTCAATTGTACTGTTGACTGGCCTTTGAGAAGGGGTGTTGTAGTACAAAGAGCATGGACTGCTGAACCAGACTGACCTAGATCAGAAACCCTATCATGCCATTTGTCACTTATGGGATGTTGCCAAAATCATTTAATCTCCCTGGGTCAGTTTTCTTATGCACAAAGCGGGAATACTTATTTCTAACACAGGGCTGTTGTAAATTCAAATGAAGTAAGTATCTACTGTGCTTGGTATTGTCAAACCCTCAATAAACTTTTGCCAAGTGAATTAATATTAAACAGGTTAGTGATATTTAATGTCAAATTAGACTTTGAACTCTAAAGATAACTTTTTCTGGTTTTATTTTTAGGATTAAATCAATTTATTTTTGTTTAACTCTTTTGGGGTGGGCTGCCAAAACCTGAATAAGTGATTTAAAAAATATATATTGTATTTATTTATTTTATATATATATAGAGAGAGATAGCAGGCGGTGGAGCAGAAAGAGAGGGAAGGGGAGGAGAGGGAGACTGACAAGGGGCTCAATCCCAAAACCCTGAGATCAGGACCTAAGCGGAAAGCAACAGTCAGGTGCTTCACTGACTAAGCCACCCAAGTATCCCTGGAATAAATGGTTTTTAAACAGATTCAATAATAATAAAAAAAAATCAGAAAATGCAGATAATCCTTTTTTTTTTTTAACACAACAAATTAATTTTCTCACAGTTTTGGAGCATGTTAAGTCCAAAATCAAGTTGTCTGCCGGTTTGGTTTCTTCTGAGACCTGTCTTGGCTTGTAGATGAACATCTGCTTCCTGTCTTTAGCGGATCTTCCAAGTGTGCCTGTGTTCTAATCCCCTTTTCTTATAAGGACACCACTCATAGTGAATTAGGTCCCACATTCATGACTTCACTTTAACTTAATTACCTCTTTAACCCTATTCCCAAATACAGTCACATTCTGAGATACTGGGACTTCAATGCATGAATCTTGAGGGGATTGAATTCAGCAATACCCTTCTGCCCTACAACCCCGTGTTAGCAACGGCTTTCCCCCCCTTAAAGAAGATTCTGTTGAGTTTTAGGGGTAGTACAATAATTAACTGTTATATGTTAATTATTAGAAACAGTTCTACTAAATAAGAACCCAGTGAATAACTTCGGTCTCCCCCTCCTGGACTCCTTGGGCCTGGGGCAGGCAAGCAGACAGTCAGAGCCCAGTGCAAGGGACTTGCTAAGGCTGGCGGGGGAAAAACTTCGCAGTCAGTTGGAAAGGAACGGGGATCAGCGGGTGGCCCTTCCAAAAGGCGACAGTACAGCGCATCTCTGGGCTTTTTAACTCCTACATCTTGGGGGTGACCATGTGACGTTCCTCTTTCTCCTGACCGGCGAGCCGACCCTGGTCCAGGACTTCAGTTTACACAGCATTTTGACAGGCTTTGTTTCTCTTAAGCCTCCAGTCCCCAGCGTGAGGCTGGTGGGGATTTGTCAGCGGCCAACTGTTTACTCCGCACACATTCCGAAGAGGAAAATGTGCCCCTGCCCCGGAGTGTGACTCGCTCCTGGGACAGTTACTCAGCGACACCCCGCAGATCTTGAGCCCCGCCCCCCATTCGGACTACCCCGCCCCCTGGACGCATGCGCAGTTGCGGAGCTCTTCCTGCGAAAAAGCGGCGGATACCCTGAAGGCTGCGTCAGTGCGTCCGGCGGGGAGAGGGCCTCGCCGGGCTCTACGCCACTTGTGTGCGACGGCGCCTGCGCGGGACACCATGCTGTCAGCCGGGCGGCCAGGTCCGGTCCTCCTCCGGCTGCGGCGCCCCAGGAGGTGGCTAGGGCTCGGAGCTTCTCCGTTCCTGCGGGACCTTGAGCGAGAGCTCTTGGAGACAGCCCGGTCACTGTGTTGCGAATCCTGTCCTAAAGACGCACGAGACGGAGAGGGACGGTGCGAAGCGTCACGGAGGAAAGCCCCTAGCACGGAGCCTCCATCTCTCCCTCTGCGCGTCCGAGACACTGGGATCAGATGTCTTTCCTCACTGGAAGTCCGAGAGCGCGAAGACTCGAGCGGGCACCAGGGCCAGCTCGGTCCCGTCCACCAGGGTTCCGGGGGTCCCTTGCCCGGCTCCATGGCCCAGTCCGTGAGTGAGGTAGAAGAGCGTCCTGGCTCTTCTTCCTGGCCAGCTTGCAGGGAGGGGCCCTTTCGCGCTGGGGAGCTGATCTTAGCTGAGACTGGGAAGAGAGAAACACAATTTAAAAAGTTATTTAAGTTGAGTAACGCCGGACACTTAAATAGTAGCTGGGGGACAGTGCGGTTCAGCGAGATCGTGGGAAAGTTTCCCGGCCAGATACTGAGGACTTCTTCTGGTAAGCAGCTCATGCTGAGGAGGCCGGCACTGGAAGACTATGTATTACTGATGAAAAGAGGGCCTGCCGTAACGTATCCTAAGGTAATGCGGTGGGAGTTAGGTGCGTATTGGTTCCAGAAAGAGCCCAGCTAAAGTCCTGATTCATGTACTTAAAGCACATTTCAGAATGTTTAAAGTTTTTTTAAAAAATATTTTTATTTTATTTATTTGACAGATCGAGATCACAAGTAGGCAGAGAGCCAGGCAGAGGGGGGGTGGGTGGGAAGCAGGCTCCCTGCAGAGCAGAGAGCCCATGCGGGACTCGATGCCAGGACCCTGAGCCCATGACCTGAGCCGAAGGCAGAGGCTTAACCCACTGAGCCACCCAGGTGCCCCAGAACGTTTAAAGTTTTTATTCTCAGATTTAAAAACAAAAAACAATGGATGGGACTTACATATTTTACGATTGCGAATTTTAGGAGGAAACAGCCACCTTTTACTTTTATTCTGGGAGTGTTGACTCTCTCATCTGTAAAGTGGAAAGAATATTGACCTAATAAATAGAGTTATGTGAGCTAATCAGGCACTTATGTTTGTTCCCCATAACCCTTAAGTTTGCAAGTTCAGGATTCGAGAATGTTCAACCCTTTGGTACCGTTATGGATATATTTTAATCATCATTTAATTAAATAAAGCGTGTTACTAGGTGTATGTTTCATCAATGGTAGATATGTTACTGTGCTTTTCTCTTTAGGAAAAAAAATAGAGTTTTCTATTAAAACAGCTAACATTAAACACTGAACATACAAGAAATATTCTTTATAATAAATTAACTGCCTAGTTTCTTGTTACAGCTTCATATGAATCATCCATTGCTAGGTTTATTTCAGTTTTTAATCACAGTCACAGTCCTTGGGTAGAATATTCCTTTGTAACAATTCCTATCCCCAGATGAAGAGTCATTCATCATTTATTCAGCAAATAATTACCTATCTTCTATAATCAGGGTACTATTATAGGGAAGGTATGGTGATGAGCCCCAGTCCTTGCTCTCAACCTGGATGTTACATCCTAGAGGGGGTGACAGAGAACACACAAGTAAATGAAAAGATGAGATAATTTCAGGTAGTGCTAAGTGCCATGAAGACAAATAGATTAACAATGACATGCTGGGTAACCTGGGGGAAGAGAATACTTTATGTCAGATGGTTAGAGAAGGTCTCAAAAGAGGTATGTTAGATAAGAAACCTTATATAAGGAAAACCCAGCCATGCAAAGATTTTGGAGTCCAGTGTTCTCACAAAGGGAAGAGTAGTGCAGAGATCCTATAATGGCTTGAGTGAGTTAGGTGAGGGGGAGAGTGGTATGACATGTGGTTATTCCATATGCATTGGGTACCACTGGAATGTTCTAAGTAGGAATCCAACTTATATATTTTTTAAGATTTTTATTTATTTATTTATTTATTTATTTGACAGACAGAGATCACAAGTAGGCAGAGAGGCCAGCAGAGAGAGAGGGGTAAGCAGGCTCCCTACTGAGCAGAGAGCCCAGTGTGGGGCTCGACCGCAGGACCCTGGGATCATGACCTGAGCTGAAGGCAGAGGCTTTAACCCACTAAGCCACTCAGGTGACCCTCCAATTTATGTTTTAAAAGATCTACCAAGGGACTAAGAAAACATTTTAGAAGGCTTTAGGCCAGTGGGGTACCATAAACTCTTGACAGAAACTCTTTTTCTTATTTTCTTTTTCCTCTTCTGACCAGTCTAGCTACAAAAAAAAAGACTTTTGTAATTTCATCTTGCTTCCCCACATCTTTTTTCCTACTCGCTAGACAAAACTGAGAGAATAGTTGTATTTTATAAAGTTATAAAGATGAATCTTTAGTGCACTTTCTGCCTTTCCTTTTGTTAGATAAAAGTCACAGTGCTCCATTCAAAGGAGGAGTTTATGTATGCATGTATGTATTTATTTATTTTAAAGATTTTATTTCTTTATTTGAGAGAGCACAAGTGGAGAGGAGAGGGAGAAGCAGGCTCCCCACTAAGCAGGGAGCCCTTGCAGGGGCTCCACCTGAGCTGAAGGTAGATGCTTAACTGACAGCTACCCACGTACCCCCTGCATCCTAAACAAGACTTTAAAGACTGGATATTCTAGGTGTTGACTTCTCTTTTTATTTCCCAAGTGGTGGCTGCAGGAAATTTGACTTCAACCTTTGCAACTTTGAAATGCTTTTTAAGAGAGTACCTCAGTTGGGGTGCCTGGGTGGCTCAGTGGGATAAGCCTCTGCCTTCGGCTCAGGTCATGATCTCAGGGTCCTGGGATTGAGCCCCTCATCAGGCTCTCTGCTTAGTGGGGAGCCTGCTTCCCCCTCTCTCTGCCTGCCTCTCTGCCTACTTGTGATCTCTCTCTGTCAAATAAATAAATCTTTAGAAAAAAAAAGAGAGAGAGAGAGAGTACCTCAATTGACTTGAAGACTGGTCTCTGTGTTAGAATTACATATTTTTGTCCTAATAGGAAAAGTAGGTCCGTGGAGGAGTACTTTATTTATTTATTTATTTATTTTGTGGGAGTAATTTTAAATAAACTTCCTAACAGATACTTGTGAAATGTCAACATTTCACATTGGTCAGTATCAAGCACTTTTAGGTTT